>WNWK01010041.1:0-72691 GCA_009830355.1 Cherax destructor
GGAAGTAACCCCAGAGAGGGACTTGTCACCTGAAGTCCTTTGGAGGGATTCCCTTCCAACCACTAACACCTGCTCCAATCATCATGTACATATCTTCCAGATGCCTGCAAGTCTCTTCAATAAAGGTAAGTAAATGTTATTTTTTTTATTTTGAGTGATTATTTTTTTGTGGAACGAATTAATTGTATTTACATTATTTCTTATGGGAAATAAGGTTTCAGATAACGAAAGATTCAGATTAAGTAATAGCTCCTGGAACGGATTAATTTCGTTAACCGAGGGTCCACTGTATATTAATGCATACAGAATTATAACCTGGAGAGAGAGAGTTTACCTGGAGAGAGTTCCAGGGGTCAACGTCCCTGCGGCCCGGTCTGTGACCAGGCCTCATTAAAAAAAAAAAAAAGTTCAGAGATATGTTTAACAAATGGAAATGAAATCATACAAGGAAAAGCACTGGAAAACATACAAAGGAGGATGACAAAGTTGATCCCATGTTTCAGAAATCTTCCCTATGAGGATACCTGGAGTTTACCTGGAGAAAGTTCCGGGGGTCAACGCCCCTGCAGCCCGGTCTGTGACCAGGCCTCATGGTGGATCAGAGCTTGATCAACCAGGCTGTTACTGCTGGCCGCACGTAGTCCGACATACGAACCACAGCCCGGCTGGTCAGGTACCGACTTTAGGTGCCTGTCCAGTGCCTGCTTGAAGACAGCCAAGGGTCTATTGAGAGCCCTGAATCTGCACTCTTTAGAAAGGCGTAGAATTAGAAGGATATGACTGAGATGTATAAATGGAAAACAGGAATAAATAAAGGGAATGTAAATAGCGTGCTATAATTATCTAGCCAAGACAGGACTTGCAGCAATGGTTTTAAGTTGGAAAAATTCAGATTCAGGGAGGATATAGGAAAGCACTGATTTGGTAATAGAGTTGTGGATGAGTGGAACAAACTCCCGAGTACCGTCATAGAAGCTAAAACGTTGTGTAGTTTTAAAAATAGGTTAGATAAATACATGAGTGGGTGTGAGTTGGAACTGACTAGCTTGCGTTAATAGGTATGATGCTGTGCTCCTTCCTTAAGTGGATGTGACCTGACCTGACTAGGTTGGGTCATTGGCTTAAGCCGGTGGGAGACTTGGACCTGCCTCGCATGGGCCAGCAGGCCTGCTGCAGTGTTCCTTTTTTCTTATGTTCTTATGCATAGTATTTAGGGCAGTCTAATACTACTAGGACAAATACTAATGCATTAATCCCATTGACTGGACCACATATGACATAGTTTAATAGCTGTATTATGCATGTCATACCCATCCTGTGCATTGTGAAATTGAGAGATGTCTATGTTCTGTAGTGCCTATGGGAAAAGATTTTTTTCATATAACCTAACCTAATGTTACCCAACTTAACCTAACCAGCACTTTTAAGGCTGGTCTAGGTTAAGTTAGGTTTGGCTAGTTTATTTTATTACCTGGAGTATACCTGGAGAGAGTTCCAGGGGTCAATGCCCCTGCGGCCTGGTCTGTGACCAGGCCTCATTTTGGATCAGAGCCTGATCAAGCAGGCTGTTACTGCTGGCCGCACACAGTCCAACGTACGAACCACAGCCTGGGTGGTCAGGTACTGACTTTAGGTGCCTGTCCAGTGCCTGCTTGAAGACAGCCAGGGGTTTGTTGGTAATCCCCCTAATGTATGCTGGGAGGCAGTTGAACAGTCTTGGGCCCCTGACACTTATTGTGTTGTCTCTCAACGTGCTAGTGGTACCCCTGCTTTTCATTGGGGGGATGTTACATCGCCTGCCGAGTCTTTTGCTTTCGTAGGGAGTGACTCTCGTGTGCAAGTTTGGTACTAATCCCTCGAGAATTTTCCACGTGTATATAATAATGTATCTCTCCCGCCTGTGTTCTAGGGAGTACAGGTTTAGGAACTTCAAGTGTTCCCAGTAATTGAGATGGTTTATCGCAGTTATGCATGCCGTGAAGGTTCTCTGCACATTTTCTAGGTCAGCAATTTCACCTGCCTTGAAAGGTGCAGTTAGTGTGCAGCAATATTCCAGCCTAGATAGAACAAGTGACCTGAAAAATGTCAACATGGGCTTGGTATTCCTGGTTTTGAAGGTTCTCATTATCCATCCTGTCATTTTTCTAGCAGATGCGATTGCTACGGTGTTATTGTCCTTGAAGGTGAGATCCTCCGACATGATCACCCCCAGGTCTTTAACATTAGTTTTTCGCTCTATTGTGTGGTTGGAGTTTGTTTTGTAATCCGATGAGATTTTAATTTCTTCATGTTTTCCATATCTGAGTAATTGAAATTTCTCATCATTGAACTTCATATTGTTTTCTGCAGCCCATTTAAAGATTTGGTTTATGTCTGTTTGGAGTCTTGCAGTGTCTTCAATTAATTACCTATTAATTTACCTATCAAAATAAAGCATCATTCCTGTGTCTAAATGTAACTTTTCATTGCAAGATCTGCTTAATAAAAATGAATTTACATATATGATATTCTTTGACTATTACCACCTAAATAAACAATTTGAACAAATATCTTTCTTCTTGTGGAATAGATTGCATGAATGTTATTTGAAACATAACAGAACAGTATATTTCTGTCCAAGTAAAAAGTAATCAAGGACTCCAATGATAAGTCACTTTGTCTGACTTTTTTGGGGGGTTATCCTAGGTAATTTACACTATGTATGATAATTGTACTTATATATATGTACCTGTGCCTAAATAAACTTGCTTACTAACAATGATCAAAATATTTTTTTCCTGTAATCTATCCAATATGAAGAATCAACACTTACTTAACACAGACAATCAAATTAATTGAAGTTTCTGGTTCAGTCAACCCAGCCATGCAGGACACTGGTGCTGATATAATGTTCTCGTGTGACCACTCTTATGTTTTTATTAGCTTTACCATATTATTATTATTATGGAAAAATACAATGGCAATACAAGGAAATACTAGGACCCCAATGGAAATAAGTCACTGACTTTTTTGTGGATTATCCTAGGTAATTTACACTATATATGATAATTGTACTTATGTGTACCTGGGCCTAAATAAACTTATTAACACTCACATGGGTCATTCAGTGTCTCGAGTATGGGAAGCAATCAGGTCCATGTCCTTGGATCAAGAGCCCCATTTTCCCCCCTAAGCAGCATCCAAGAACCCCTGTTTAGGGTCCACTCCACCCTAATAGATGTCGTCACTAGTATTTTAATCCAGACTAAGGTTCTCTAGCTCCTGACCTGCCACGGTAAATGAAAAAGAGCAAGTTGACCATGACTGGCTGATATACCACCACTTGTAAACCTCAACTCTCACATAAAATTCCTGCAAAAAAAACAGTTTTAGAATTAAAACTGGTGGTACTTACAACGTAATGTACTCGTGTACATGTAGTTAATGATCTGTAGTTATTTTGATTAGATTAGCTGCTGCTGTAGTTGTCAATTATTTAGCTCACTGTGGGACCCTCCAGCAAATTCCTCTCGTGTAGTGTGTTATTTTCTGTTCCTTTCCTCCATGATTATTATTAAGGGAATGTTGTTGTCACTTGTGGGGATAAATGTTCATCTAATTGACGCATATATAACAACAGGAGCTGCAGGAACAACTATTGGTCGCTTACTGCTGCTGTTACTGTTGTTGCTATTGCTGCTGTTACTGTTGTTGGTGCTGGTGTTATTGTTGTTGGTGCTGCTGTTGTTGTTGATACTGGTGTTATTGTTGTTGGTGCTGCTGTTGTTACTGCTGCTGATATTGTTGTTGGTCTTGCTGTTATTGTTGTTGGTCTTGCTGTTATTGTTGTTGGTCTTGCTGTTATTGTTGTTGGTCTTGCTGTTATTGTTGTTGGTCTTGCTGTTATTGTTGTTGGTCTTGCTGTTATTGTTGTTGGTCTTGCTGTTATTGTTGTTGGTCTTGCTGTTATTGTTGTTGGTACTGCTGTTGCTACTGATGCTGCTGTTGTTATTGTTGTTAGTGTTGTTATTATTGTTGGGGCTGCTGCTGTTACTGTTGTTGGTGCTTCTGTTGTTATTGCTGCTGTTGCTGTTACTGTTGTTGGTGCTGTTGCTATTACTGCTACTGTTGGTGGTTCTGTTGTTGCTGTTAGTATTGTTGGTGCTGCTGCTGCTCTTATTGTTGTTGCTACTATTACTGCTGTTATTAGTGCTGCTGCTGCTATTACTGCAGCTGAAGTTGATATTATTAGTGCTAAGTAAGTTTATTCAGGTATACACAAATACAGTTACATAGATTATCATACATAGCAGCAGCTGCTGCTGATGCTATACCTGCTGCTGCTGTTATTAGTGTTGCTGTTGTTATTAGTGTTGCTTATTGTAAACTTTGCCAGTTGGATTATTGTCACACCCTGCGTCATTATGTACTGGAGTGCGATAAAATTAATGAATTCAGAGACTACTCATTCAGAAATGTTCAAGATATGTCAAAGTATTTTATCCACAGTGGTATATTACAGACCATTCTGGAAAAATACCCTGACTTTGCTCCCTGTAAATAAAGCATTGACACGTGTGTGTGTGTGTGTGTGTGTGTGTGTATGTACATGTGTGTATGTGTATGTGTGTATGTATATACATGTATGCGTGTGTATGTGTATATGTATATGTATGTGTGTGTGAGACCCAACAATTAAAATTTGCACCAATAACTCATTACAGTTGTGGCTGGGTGTAGACTAATAGATTGCTCATTGCTTTATAATTTGTTCATGAGTGCAACCATGTACAGACGTAAGTAAATTTACTTACATGATTCATTACCTTGTAACTAGTGAATTAATTACCATTGTACCTTGTTCAGCTATCAAAACTTTGGGGCCCAGTCTCTGGACCCATATATACCTCTGTAATCTGCAAATACCTTGTAACTTGTCATGATTGTGACCATCTGAGTTCATTACCTTTGTAACTTGCTCAGCTATCAAACTTTGAGGTCCAGTCCCTGGACCCATTATGTACCTCTGTAATCTTTTGACTACCGCCCACAGGATGGGTATGGGGTGCATAATAAAGATATCAAACTAACTGCTGTTATTAGTGTTGCTGCTGTTATTAGTGTTGCTGCTGTTATTAGTGTTGCTGCTGTTATTAGTGTTGCTGATGTTATTAGTGTTGCTGATGTTATTAGTGTTGCTGCTGTTATTAGTGTTGCTGCTGTTATTAGTGTTGCTGCTGTTATTAGTGTTGCTGCTGTTATTAGGTTGCTGCTGTTATTACTATTGCTGATGGTGACATAGACAACTGGATATTTCATTTACATTCACATTCTTTACTTCCAATCACTGCAGTTCCAAAATATACAATAATCGGAAAGCCAACAGGATTTACATTTTGGTTTTTTCGGGCAAATTAGTCTCACTTCTTCACGATACAAAGAATTTTCAACACTTGTCCAACCTTGGACGAAGACCTACTTACACTAGTGGATGGTTCCACTGTGATCCCATCTCCCCCTGGTTCCACTCACCTGACTGCAGTATATAGCCTACTTCTCTGGCCCCCATATATTTACTTCCTACAAGAGTGATGGACTGAACACATCGATTCCAGGCTGAGGGACTAATTACCTTAAACTACTCCTCTCCTTATACCGTCCTGCTCTGTATTGGACTGATGAAGCCACTGTGTGGTGAAACGTTTCTTCAATAAAGATTCCCATACCTGGGGTTTACCTGGGGAGAGTTACAAGGGTCAACGCCCCGCGGCCCGGTCTGTGACCAGGCCTCATGGTGGATAAGGGCCTGATCAACCAGGCTGTTACTGCTGGCCGCACGCAGTCCAATGTACGAACCACAGCCTGGCTGGTCAGGTACCGACTTTAGGTGCCTGTCCAGTGCCTGCTTGAAGACAGCCAGGGGTTTGTTGGTAATCCCCCTGATGTATGCTGGGAGGCAGTTGAACAGTCTTTGGCCTCTGACACTTATTGTGTTGTCTCTCAACGTGCTAGTGGCACCCCTGCTTTTCATTGGGGGGATGTTACATCGCCTGCCGAGTCTTTTGCTTTCGTAGGGAGTGACTTCGTGTGCAAGTTTGGTACTAATCCCTCGAGAATTTTCCACGTGTATATAATAATGTATCTCTCCGCCTGCGTTCTAGGGAGTACAGGTTTAGGAAATTCAAGCATTCCCAGTAATTGAGGTGGTTTATCGCAGTTATGCGTGCCGTGAAGGTTCTCTGCACATTTTCAAGGTCAGCAATTTCACCTGGCTTGAAAGGTGCAGTTAGTGTGCAACAATATTCCAGCCTAGATAGAACAAGCGACCTGAAAAGTGTCAATATGGTCTTGGAATCCCTGGTTTTGAAGGTTCTCATTATCCATCCTGTCATTTTTCTAGCAGATGCGATTGCTACGGTGTTATGGTCCTTGAAGGTGAGATCCTCTGACATGATCACTCCCAGATCTTTGACATTAGTTTTTCGCTCTATTGTGTAGTTGGAATTTGTTTTGTACTCCGATGAGATTTTAATTTCCTCGCGTTTTCCATATCTGAGTAATTGAAATTTCTCATCATTGAACTTCACATTGTTTTCTGCAGCCCATTTAAAGATTTGGTTTATGTCTGCTTGGAGTCTTGCAGTGTATTCAACGGTGGACACTGTCATACAGATTCGGGTGTCATCTGCAAAGGAAGACACGGCACTGTGGCTTATATCCCTGTCAATGTCCGATATGAGGATGAGGAACAGGATGGGAGCGAGTACTGTGCCTTGTGGAACAGAGCTTTTCACAGTAGCTGCCTCAGACTTTATTCTGTTGACTACTACTCTTTGTGTTCTACTTGTTAGGAAATTATAGATCCATCTACCAACTTTTCCTGTTATTCCTTTATCACGCATTTTGTGTGCTATTACACCATGGTCACACTTAGTTAGTTTAATATCTTTATTATGCACCCCATACCCATCCTGTGGGCGGTAGTCAAAAGATTACAGAGGTACATAATTGGTCCATTGACTGGATTCCAAAGTTTTGATAGCTGAACAAGTTACAGCGGTAATGAACTAGATCTGGTCACAATTATGACAAGTTACAAAGGTAATGAGCTCCAGGTAGAGCTGGTCACTTCATGACAAGTTACAAAGGTAATAAACTAGAGCTGGTCACAATCATGACAAGTTACAAAGGTAATGAGCTCCAGGTAGAGCTGGTTACAATCATGACAAGTTACAAAGGTAATGAATCATAATCACTTCATATATAGTTACAATCATGAACAAATTACACATGCACACACATATACATACACACACACACACACACACGCACATACAACAGGCACAGTTTTCAATCGACAAGTGCATAGGACAAAATGGTAATCAATACACACACACACACACACACACACACACACACACACACTCACACGTGGCAATGCTTTATTTACAGGGAGCAAAGTCAGGCCCAGTTATTGATGCGTGCTCCGATTTCTTTAAGAGAGCCATCACTCTGTATGACAACGGCAGCACTACCAGCTGCACCAGTGGATTGGTGAACAGAACCATCAACGTAAATAATTTGTGAGAGACACTTGTCAAAGGCTTTTGCAAAGTCTGTGTATATAACATCTGCATTCTGTTTGTCTTCTAGAGCATCCAGGACCTTGTCGTAGTGGTCCAGTAGTTGGGACAGACAGGAGCGACCTGCTCTAAACCCATGCTGTCCTGGGTTGTGTAATTGATGAGTATCTAGATGAGTGGCAATCTTGCTTCTTAGAACCCTTTCAAAGATTTTTATGATATGGGACGTTAGCGCTATTGGTCTGTAGTTCTTTGTTATTGCTTTACTGCCCCCTTTGTGGAGTGGGGCTATGTCTGTTGTTTTTAGTAACTGCGGGACGACCCCAGTGTCCATGCTCCCTCTCCATAGCATGTTAAAAGCACGTGATAGGGGCTTCTTGCAGTTCTTGATGAACACGGAGTTCCATGAGTCTGGGCCTGGAGCGGAGTGCATGGGCATGTCATTTATCGCCTTTTCAAAGTCATTTGGCGTCAGGGTAATGTCAGATAGGCATGCGTCTACCTGGAGAGAATTCCAGGGGTCAACGCCCCCGCGGCCCAGTCTGTGACCAGGCCTCCTGTTGGACCAGAGCCTGATCAACCAGGCTGTTACTGCTGGCCGCACGCAGTCCAACGTACGAACCACAGCCTGGCTGTGGTTCATTGGGGGGATGTTACATCGCCTGCCGAGTCTTTTGCTTTCGTAGGGAGTGATTTTTGTGTGCAAGTTTGGTACTAAGCCCTCGAGAATTTTCCATGTATATAATAATGTATCTCTCCCGCCTGCGTTCTAGAGAGTACAGGTTTAGGAACTCAGCGTTCCCAGTAGTTGAGGTGGTTTATCGCACTTATGCGTGCGTGAAGGTTCTCTGCACATTTTCAAGGTCAGCAATTTCACCCGCCTTGAAAGGTGCAGTTAGTGTCCAGCAATATTCCAGCCTAGATAGAACAAGCGATCTGTAAGTGTCAACATGGTCTTGGCATCCCTGGTTTTGAAGGTTCTCATTATCCATCCTGTCATTTTTCGAGCAGATGCAATTGCTACTTTGTTATGGTCTTTGAAGGTGAGATCCTCTGACATGATCACTCCCAGGTCTTTGACATCAGTTTTTCGCTCTATTGTGTGGTTGGAATTAGTTTTGTACTCCGATGAGATTTTAATTTCTTCACGTTTTCCGTATCTGAGTAATTGAAATTTCTCATCGTTGAACTTCATATTGTTTTCTGCAGCCCATTTAAAGATTTGGTTTATGTCTGATTGGAGTCTTGCAGTGTCTTCAACGGTGGACACTGTCATACAGATTCGGGTGTCATCTGCAAAAGAAGACACGGCACTGTGGCTTATATCCCTGTCAATATCCGATATGAGGATGAGGAACAGGATGGGAGCGAGTACTGTGCCTTGTGGAACAGAGCTTTTCACTGTAGCCGCCTCAGACTTTATTCTGTTGACTACTACTCTTTGTGTTCTACTTATTAGGAAATTATAGATCCATCTACCAACTTTTCCTGTTATTCCTTTATCACGCATTTTGTGTGCTATTACACCATGGTCACACTTGTCAAAGGCTTTTGCAAAATCTGTGTATATAACATCTGCATTCTGTTTATCTTCTAGAGCATCCAGGACCTTGTCGTAGTGGTCCAGTAGTTGGGACAGACAGGAGCGGCCTGCTCTAAACCCATGCTGTCCTGGGTTGTGCAATTGATGGGTATCAAGATGGGTGGCGATCTTGCTTCTTAGAACCCTTTCAAAGATTTTTATGATATGGGACGTTAGCGCAATTGGTCTGTAGTTTTTTGCTATTGCTTTACTGCCCCTTTGTGGATCGGGGCTATGTCTGTTGTTTTTAGTAGCTGGGGGACGATCCCATTGTCCATGCCCCCTCTCCATAGGATTTTAAAAAGCATGTGATATTGGCTTCTTGCAGTTCTTGATGAACACGGAGTTCCATGAGTCTGGGCCTGAGCGGAGTGCATGGGCATGTCATTGATTGCCTTTTCGAAGTCATTTGGCGTCGTGGTGATGTCAGAAAGGCATGCGTCTGTCAAGTTCTGTGGCACTCTCATAAAAAAATAATTTAGGTTTTCGATTTTCAGTCTGGTTAGTGGCTCGCTAAAAACTGAGTCATACTGGGACTTCAGTAACTCACTCATTTCCTTGCTGTCATCTGTGTTCATTACCATTGTACCTTGTTCAGCTATCAAAACTTTGGGGCCCAGTCTCTGGACCCTATTTTACTCTCTGTAATCTGCAAATACCTTTGTAACTTGTCATGATTGTGACCATCTGAGTTCATTACCTTTGTAACTTGCTCAGCTATCAAACTTTGAGGTCCAGTCCCTGGACCCATTATGTACCTCTGTAATCTTTTGACTACCGCCCACAGGATGGGTATGGAGTGCATAATAAAGATATCAAACTAACTAACTGTCATCTGTGTAGGACCCATCCCGTTTAAGTAGGGGCCCAATACTGGTTGTTCTCGACTTTGATTTTACATAGGAAAAGAAATACTTAGGGCTTCTTTCAATTTCATTTATGGCTTTTAGTTCTTCCCGTGTCTCTTGATTCCTGTAAGATTCCTTTAGTTTTAATTCGATGTTTGCTATTTCTCTGACTAGTGTCTCCCTACGTATTTCAGAGATATTGGCCTCCTGTAGCCGCTCCGTTATTCTTTGCCTCGCCTGTATAGGAGCGCCTCTCTTCTAGTTTGCATCTTCTCCTCCTTTTCCTTAAGGGAATTTGCCTTGAGCAAACCTCAAGTACCACAGAGTTAATTTGTTCTAGACATAAGTTGGGATCCGTGATGCTTAGGCAATCTTCCCAGTTTATATCATTTAGGACTTGGTTTACTTGGTCCCACTTTATGTTTTTGTTATTGAAGTTGAATTTGGAGAAAGCTCCCTCGTGGCTGATCACATTTTGTTGATCTGGGGCTCCCCGCATGCATGTCTGGACCTCTATTATGTTGTGACCTGAGTATATTGTTTTTAATATTATGACATTTCGTATCAGATCATCATTGTTGGTGAAGATGAGGTCCAACGTATTCTCTAATCTTGTGGGCTGTACTATTTGCTGGTTTAAGGTGAACTTGGTGCAGAGATTTAAAAGTTCATGCATGTGTGAATTTTCATCTGAGCTGCCTCCTGGTGTTATCTCTGCTACCACATTGTTTGCAATGTTCCTCCATTTTAGGTGACTGAGGTTGAAATCCCCCAGTAGCAAGATGTTGGGGGTAGGAGCTGGAAGATTTTCCAGACAGTGGTCAATTTTCAGAAGCTGTTCCTGGAATTGTTGGGACGTTGCATCCGGAGGCTTGTAGACAACCACGATGACCAGGTTTTGATTATCGACCTTTATTGCTAATACTTCAACTACATCATTTGAGGCATTTAGTAGTTCGGAACATATAAGTGACTCTGTGATATACAGGCCAACCCCCCCTTTTTTCCTGTTCACTCTGTCACACTGTGGCACTCTCATAAAAAATTCATTCATTTAGATCTTCAAAACCATTTATAACACACACTCCACGTTTTTTTGCTGCGCTGTATGACCCTTGAAGGTTTGGCGCTTCTTTTTATTATAATAATAATAATTCACTTTTTTCTCGATTTCAGAATTATTGTTAGTCCAGTTTTTCAACTGTATCAGTTTTGTTGGATTTTGTTCAGTTGAGTTTATTATTATGAACATAACTTACGGCTAAAATAATTTTAGCAATGGAAATCTCACATTGACTTTTTGAGTTATACGAGTAAGTAAAGCAAATAAATTATGTAAGTAAAAGTAAGTACCGATAAGAACTTAGGAATATAAGAAAGATGGATCACTGTAGCAGGCCTACTAGCCCATGCTAGGCAGGTCTAACTCACACCCACACCCCTTCATGTATTTGTCTAACCCATTTTCAAAGCTTCACAACGTTTTAGCTTCAGTTAACTTTACCAATAGTTCTGAACAATTTACTAATATGTTACTATGTAAGACAATTTTAATCTAAAATTATGTAACTTCCTGAATAAACTTGCTAACTAGTAATATACGAGTTATTGTAAGATTTATATTTTCTTTTATATTTTAGACAAATCACAGTTTTACAAGCATAAAGTTTTACAGTGGTTTTGAGGGCATATAGATGTTATGCACCAAGGGCAACATAAATAATGGGAAGACCAGAATGAGCCCTTGGTGTACCCGAAGGTGCAGGGAGGCAAAAACTAAGTGCACTAGAGAATGGAAAAAGTACAGAAGGCAAAGGGCCCAGGAAAATAAAGAGATTAGTAGAAGAGCCAGAAACGAATATGCACAGATAAGGAGGGAGGCCCAGCGTTTTGCAGTTTAATATCTTTATTATGCACCCCATACCCATCCTGTGGGTGGTAGTCAAAAGATTAGAGAGGTACATAATGGGTCTAGGGACTGGGCCCCAAAGTTTTGATAGGTGAGCAAGTTACAAAGGTAATGAACTCCAGGTAGATCTGGTCACAATCATGACAAGTTACAAAGGTATTTACAGATTACAGAGGTACATAAAGGGTCCAGGGACTGGGCCCCAAAGTTTTGAGAATAGATTTAGATTTTGCCACCGAAGTGGCTAGTTTATTGTGCACCTCATATCCATCCTGTGGACGGTAGGGCAAGAGCATATGGATACACAAAAGGGCCAGGAACTAGGCCCCAAAAGGGTTAACAGGTGTACATTTGGATTTATATCTACATATCTTCAGTTCACTTATCTGTTACAAGCAAATTTAGGAAATTTGCTTAGTATATCTGGTATTTTATTTTTATTAATACGATATCTTGACATGTCACATAGGTTATTATACTGTATCTCTATATTCCTCAATAAGTGGACAATTAAGCACATAGTGTTCAAGACAGTGACCATATGTCTGACCACATAATTTGCATTTAGTTTGATCATCATCTGTGTGTCTCCCAAACTGCCAGAAGTGCTTGTAGCCAAGCTTAAGCCTGGCCACTACAACATAAGTCAGTCTGTTCACATTGCAAGTTGCTCCATAAACATACTTATCTACGTTCATGTTATAGTGGGTCATAGATCTACTCAGACTTCTAAATGTATTCCTATAACAATCATTTTCATTATTTACTTCTCTCCTAATATTATCCCTAATGCTAGACACAGATAAGTAAGTAAGTTTATTCAGGTATACACAAATACCGTTACATAGATTATTAAACATAGCAGCATATGTGTAGAAAACCTAGGATAACCCAAAAAAGTCAGACAGGGTGACTTTCTATTTCCATTGGGGTCCAATACGGGCGCCTAGCAAACCTTAGAACAGCATTTCGACATCTTAATAAGGAATCGTTCTGAACCCTGTACACTGTGTACGTTAGGCCCATACTGGAGTATGCAGCACCAGTTTGGAACCCACACCTAGCCAAGCACATAAAGAAACTAGAGAAAATGCAAAGGTTTGCAACAAGACTAGTCCCGGAGCTAAGGGGTATGTCCTACGAGGAGAGGTTAAGGGAAATCGACCTGACGACACTGGAGGACAGGAGAGATAGGGATATTTAGACTAGATTTTGCCACCGAAGTGGCTAATTTATTGTGCACCCCATATCCATCCTGTGGACGGTAGCGCAAGAGCATATAGGGGAAACATGATAACGACATATAAAATACTGAGAGGAATTGACAAGGTGGACAGAGACAGAATATTCCAGAGATGGGACACAGCAACAAGGGGACACAGTTGGAAGTTGAAGACTCAGACGAATCACAGGGATGTTAGGAAGTATTTCTTCAGTCACAGAGTGGTCAGGAAGTGGAATCAATACAAAGTGGGGTTTACATATTTTATGGTATTTGTACATTTTATGAAATAATTACGTGTATTACAAGAAGGCCAATAGTATGCCTAGGTATGCCTAGGCATTTCAGGCAATTTTATACTATATTTTACTCTATAGTGACACAATGATTATACTGGTACTAAGATTAGGCAATTGTAGTTATTAACTAGGTTTACAAAATTGAGGTAGTTCAAAATATTTAAGAATTTAACAATTAGTTTATATATTAATGGAAATGGTGCCGTGTTGGCATGATACAGTTTCTATATTGGAGTGTCTTAGGCAAACTTATGACTAGCTTAAGAATTATGAAGCAATAGTTGTATTAGAATTTTGTTTACAGTCATGTGCAAATTAAGGGGAATCACAGATATCAATATGTGTATTTTGCTGTGGATATGTGCAAGATAAAGTAGTTTTCATGGGATTAACTACCGGTTGGGTGCGTAAGCGAGATAAGTTGTTTTTTAACAACTCTTTTGAAAATGGAGGTTGTGTCTGCAGTTCTAGAGTTTTCAGGCAGGGAGTTCCAGATTTTAGGCCCTTTTATGTACATTGAATTTTTGTATAGATTTAGCCGGACACGGGGAATGTCAAAGAGATGTTTGTGTCTGGTATTATGTCTATGGGTCCTCTCACAACTATCAAGAAAGTGTTTAAGTTCAGGGTTAATGTTGAAATTTATGGTTCTATAGATGTAGATTGCAGAGTAGTAAGTGTGGATGTTCTGAACAGTGAGTAAGTTTAGGTCTTTGAAGAGTGGAGGGGGGGGGGTTGCCTAGCGTTGGATTGCGTGATAATTCTTACTGCAGCTTTTTGTTGGGTTATTATTGGCTTTAGGTGGGTAATTGCTGTTGATCCCCAAGCACAAATGGCATATGTGAGTGAATAGTACAGTGTGAGTAGGGCTGATTGTGGTACATAGTAACGTATCTTAGATAGGATCCCCACAGTTTTGGACACTTTCTTTGTTATGTGTTGGATATGAGTGCTGAATTTCAGGTTGCTGTCGAGGTGAAGGCCCAGGAATTTGCCCTCATTATGTTTAGCAATAGGAGTGTTGTTGATCTTAATGTTTAATTGAGCATCACCTGCTCTGTTACCAAACATAATATAGAAGGTCTTATCAGTGTTGAGTGTAAGTTTATTGGCTGTCATCCATGTAGATATTTTTAGTAATTCGTCGTTAACAATGGTGTTGAGCGTGGCAAGATTTGGGTGGGAGATGACATAAGTCGTGTCGTCAGCAAAGAGTACAGTGGTTTTAGGTGTTGTGATACATTGGGAAGATCATTGATGTATAAGAGGAAGAGCAGGGGACCACGGACACTTCCCTGTGGTACTCCAGTATCAAGTGGTCGTGTCGAGGAGGTTGTGTCTTTAATGGTGACATACTGATACCTATTAGTAAGGTAGGATTTGAAATACGCATTTTTCTCCCCTTGTCTTCTTGCTTCGTAAGTTTCCCCTTCAGCTTCCTGGAGCCCATAAACAAAGACTGATCTCTCTCTTTCATTCTCCCACTGCCTATGATATTCCAAGCATCAGAGATCGTGTTACTGAAAGAAATATCCTAATTGGGGTTAATATGCTCAGGCAAGCCCATTCAAACCCATGCACAGAAGCCCTCCAAACTTTCCTCAGCACTGGTGAACATCCCTCCAGATGGATCGAAAAAACTGGAACCGACCTCCGCATGAATCAGATACATGATCTGTGGCAAGTAAGGCAACAGCGGCACTTCTCCGCTCCATGGAATATTACCCCATTCCAAACTACCATCCCTCCATTTCCCCCCAAACTACTTCTTAAATCACAACCAAAGCTTCGCCTTGAAGCCAAACATGATGCCTTAAACTGTATTGATAATTTAGCCAAACAGCACACTCTCTCACAAATTATTTACGTTGATGGTTCTGTTCAGCAATCCACTGGTGCAGCTGGTAGTGCTGCTGTTGTCATACAGAGTGATGGCTCTCTTAAAGAAATTGGAGCACGCATCAATAACTGGGCCTCTACCCTTCAGACAGAACTGTTTGCCATACTCCTTGCACTCAAATGCGTCCATGTATCTAAGGTTAACTCTCTAATTGTAACTGATTCTCTGTCATCCATAAATGCTCTCAACTCATCAAGTATAACTTGTAGCATGCTCGTGTCAGAAGCCAGGCACAGGTATGGTAGGATTCTGGATAGTAGAGTCAGAGTGCACATGCTGTGGATTCCATCTCACATTGGTCTTCAGATGCATGATAGAACTGATAAATTGGCTAAGTTTTATGCTTTCAAAGAGGGGATAGATTACAATCTTGGCTTGTCAGTTAGCAGTTTGAGAACAATAATACGAAAAGAACTTCAACTGAATTTTATTGACTTAAGACTCAGGGAGTTTGACACCAGTCAGTCCATCTATCATCATTCTATCATGCAGGAGGAGCCACATGTCTATGGTGCATCCAACAAAATAAGCAGACTCTTGGATGTCACTACCGCCCGCCTCCGGCTGGGTTACAAGTATCTTTGGCAGGTTAAATCACCACCACCAGATGTAGACCAAACAAGATGTAAACTTTGCCAGTTGGATTATTGTCACACCCTGCGTCATTATGTACTGGAGTGCGATAAAATTAATGAATTCAGAGACTACTCATTCAGAAATGTTCAAGATATGTCAAAGTATTTTATCCACAGTGGTATATTACAGACCATTCTGGAAAAATACCTGACTTTGCTCCCTGTAAATAAAGCATTGACACGTGTGTGTGTGTGTGTGTGTGTGTGTATGTACATGTGTGTATGTGTATGTGCGTATGTATATACATGTATGCGTGTGTATGTGTATAGTTAGTTGTGTACCATTTGTCCTACACATTAAATTTGACAACTAGGCCGTTGTATGTAGGTGTGAGTATAGAAACCTTGAAATTTTCCAGCCCGTCGAGAATTCATGATCAACCTTGCGTAAGTGATTAGTTACCATTGTAACTTGTTCAGCTATCAAAACTTTGGCCAGTCATGGACCCTTATGTACCTCTGTAATCTTTTGACTCCAGTCCCACGGATGGGTATGGGGTGCATAATAAAGATATCAAACTTAACTAGGTCAATAAAAACTTAAGTATGTAGTAGGCTAGAAGACCGTAGCGGCCAGTGGAGGCGGGGCCAGGAGCTGATTGACCCTGCAACCACAACTAGGTAGTACCTGACCATGGGACATCAACCACTCAACATCTGACCACTGGGACATCACCCACTCTACACCTGACCACTGGAACATCACCCACTCAACACCTGACCACTGGAACATCACCCACTCAACACCTGACCACTGGAACATCACCCACTCAACACCTGACCACTGGGACATCCCCCACTCAACTCCTGACTACTTTGACATTACAGACTTAACACCTGACTACTTTGACATCACACAACACCTGTTTCCTGGGACCTCACACACACTGTTTTGTGTTGGGGGGGGGGGTAAGAGATGATCACAGGCTACATTAATACAATCGGCTACACTGACTGAGGTCTCCCATGCCATTAGAGCCTTAGTTACAAACTTAATATGAGCTGCACAAGAAGTATTCACTCTGCATATCTCTGTTCAAGGCTGTAGATTCAGTCTTGCCTCTCCCCCTTCCTTACCTTATGTCAATCCCACTTTAGCAGACAATACGTATATGCTTTCTTCAGTGACACTGGTTTGCTTCATCAACTGTACCCTCCACTCTCAACCAGTGACTCATCCTCGTCAATTTCATCTCTCCCTTTCTCTTCTTTTTCCCCTTCTACTGTGCAGCACTGCATGACCTTTATAATATTAATCATTCTGCTCCCACGTGAATCATTTAACAGCAATACCAGCAACAGCACCAGCATGATCATAGCACCAGCTCTAGCAACAGCACCAACACCACCCATTAGAGAAGCCAGGTATAGATACTCAAAAATCCGGAACAAAGGAATTAATGTACAATTGCTATGGATCCCATCACACATTGGATTACTCCTTCATGATAAAGTTGATATGTTAGCCAAGAAAAGTACCCTGAAGGAGAATGTAGAATATAACTTTGGGACTACATTTGCTGTCTTCCATACCTCAAGTAATCTCCCTGTTTCGATAGATGTGTTGAATATTGTTGTTAGGGGTACACATAGCGCCTCAGCTCCCTCTCTCAGGACCCATGGAGAGATGTGATCCGGCCCCATTGCCTTTGAGGTACCTAGCTCACTCAGCAGTCTCTTCACTTCTTCCTCGGTTGCATGTATTGTGTCCAACACTTGGTGGTGTACAACACCTCTGTCTTTCTGGAGTCCCTTCTGTCTCCTCGGTGAACACTTCTTTGAATCTCCTGTTGAGTTCCTCACACACTTCGCGGTCGTTTCTTGTGATCTCTCCTCCTCCCTTCCTTAGCCTGATCACCTGGTCCTTGACTGTTGTTTTCCTCCTGATGTGGCTGTACAACAGCTTCGGGTCAGATTTGGCTTTCTCAGCTATGTCCCAGTGGTCAGGTGTTGAGTGGGTGATGTCCCAGTGGTCAGGTGTTGAGTGGGTGATGTCCCAGTGATCAGGTGTTGAGTGGGTGATGTCCCAGTGGTCAGGTGTTGAGTGGGTGATGTCCCAGTGGTCAGGTGTTGAGTGGGTGATGTCCCAGTGGTCAGGTGTTGAGTGGGTGATGTCCCAGTGGTCATGTGTTGAGTAGCAGAAGGAAAAAATATAATGCAAAACCTGATTGGGCCATACAGCATGGTTGCCTATATTAATACAGTACTGTGTATTAAAAAAATAAGCACTAAACCCTGACAAGTAATGGTGTGTGTGTGTGTGTGTGCACTCACCTAATTGTGGTTGCAGGAGTCGAGTCATAACTCCTCTGTGCGCTCACGCACATGCCAAGTGTGGAAGTTTGTAGAGTTAAGGGTAAGAAAGTGCAAATTAAAAATCATTCTGTAGTTTGTGGTAAAGGTTATTTCCATTAGAAAGTCAGCAAGACTGCCTTAAAGGTGGGGCTTTCAGCAAGAATGGTGATGAAAGAAAGTGTGTCTGGGAATTGAAGGCATCAACATATTCTGTGTAATCTCCAATTCATAAGACATTCTTATTGCATTTATAGGGCAGCATCACAGCCTTAGGGGTCATACAACACCAGGGAAGGAATGGAAGGCATTCAGACTCAGTTCAAGGAATTGGAGCACAGGTCCAATTCCTTGAATGGGATACATTGTACAGCTTATATGTTGACAGCATGATCCAGTACTCAATTATTTATTATAATCAAAGGGAGCACTAAACCCGTAGGATTATGCAGCGCCTGTGGGGGAGGATGTGGAAGGTATTCAGGCTTAATTCAGGGAACTGGAGTACAAATCCAATTCCCTAGATCAAGAGCCCAAGGGTCCAGTACTCAAGAGGCATCTCCAGGAGGTATCCGTGTAAGAGGGACATGTGTTTGATTTTCAACTGTACAAGAGTAGTCTCCTACATTCATTGTTGGAAAAATGCCAGGAACCTAGTTGTGGTTTAAAGCAGAAAATTTGTTCTCTAACTCAAGCACTGGTGCCAGTGATTTACAGATAGTAAAAATAATTAAAAAAAATAAAACTTAGAAAAAGTAGATCATGAATGGCAGATTGAGTATGATAGTTAACCTTATTATTAGTCATTGGGAAGGGCTAAACCCATAGGGTTCATTCAGCATCTGGGGAGAATAGAAGTCAATCAGGTTCGATTCAAGGAAGGATCCTGGTTGCCTCGGAAAGGGAGGACAGGTCTACTTCCTTGGAATAAGATTATTATTATAATCAAATAGAAGCGCTAAACCACAGGGGTCATACAGCGCTGCAGGTTATTACAGGATGCAGGGAGAATGAGTTTTAAGAGGGAGATGGATGATTAGTAGGGTATGGAGTGCAGCAGGACAGTGGATAGTGCAGGGATAGAGGGTAGCAAGAGATCGAGGTAGAAGGGACTGAGGGAGGTGCTAGAGGTATAATCTTCAGAGTTTGTGTAGTAAGTCAGTTTCTGTCAAAAAGTCAACGAGAGAGTCAAGATTAAAGGAGGGTCCATCAGCAAGAAGGGAAGGTAAAGAAAGGGCCGCAGAGCGAAGACGCCGTTGGAGGTAAATTCTGCGTGCTCGTTGATAGAGTGGGCAGTCCAACAGAATATGTCGAACAGACATTGGAACCTGACAATGCTCACAGAGGGGCAGGGAGCCTCTCCATGAGATACCCGTGAGTAAGACGAATGTGGCCGATGCGAAGATGGAAGAGTGTAGTCTCCTAACCCCGACATTGGTGACAAGAAGGCCAGAAACCTATAATCGGTTTAATAGAATGAAGTTTGTTATTTAGCAGGTCAGACCAGCGTTGTTGCCAACGGGTGCGAAGGTGGGTAGCAATGACCACAAAATAGTCCGTGAAAGGAACACCTCTATGAAACTGGAAGGTCATGTACTGCTGACCGCGCAGCAGTGTCTGCCTGTTCATTGCCCTGTACGTCAACATGACCAGGGACCCAACAAAAAACAATATCTTTGTGTTTGCTAAAGATACGGCATAACCAAAGTTGGATACGAAGAACTAGGGGGTGAGGTGTATCAATTTTACGGATAGCCTATAAAGCACTAAGGGAGTCTGAAACGACCACAAATGGTGACACAGGCATAGATGCAATACGGATAAGTGCCACAAGAATGGCATACAATTCACCTGTAAAGATGCTAGCCGAGGGTAACAGATGCCCTCGCACGACGTTGTTCGGGAAGACTGCTGCGAATCCGACACCATCAGATGACATTGAACCATCTGTGTATACTGCGATGGCATGGGAATGAGAATGGAAGTGGTCTAGAAAAAAAGAGCGAGAAGCCGCCGTAGGTAGTTGGGCTTTCGCGCAAGGTAGAGGAATAGAACAGACACGGACAGCAGGAACTTCCCAAGAGGGTAGGGAAAAGGGAGATGTCACATGAACCTATAAAGGTGGTAGTTGAAGGGAAGACAAGTACTAAATGTAGATGAAGAGAAAAAGGGACGAAGTAAACAGGCGCAACGGACAAATAAAGAGCCCCTACTAACATCTGTGAATCCTATACGTACATGGAAGGATTGCGGAGGTCATGGGAGCGAACATAATAGCGAGTGCAATGTGCATCACGACGATCGGACAAGGACGGAATGTTCGCTTCTACATAGAGGCCCTCAACTGGGGAAGAACGAAATGCACCAAGGCATAAACGCAATCCCTGGTGATGAATGGGATTAAGGCTGGAAAGAGTAGCAGGGGAGGCCGCCTAATATATCTGTTCACCATAATCGAGTTTTGATAAAATTAGGGCTGAATGCAGGCGGAGGAGAGCTTGGAATAAGAACCCTTCAGCATCAAGGAACCTTCTTTCAGAATGCCCTTAACAGTAGTGTGTCCAGGGACCCAGCAAAGTAAGTCTTGCATTTGTCAGAAATACAATGCAACCACTATTTCTAGCAAATACAAAGTACTATTAGATATGATGAGTCAAATTTCTGGCTACCTTGCAATGATGGTTGCACCACTATTGTGTATTAATATTAAACAGAAGTATATGGCATGCTATTCAAAGAAGGAACAGTGTTATGCTCATAAGCACAAATTGAGGACCATTAAGTGTTGCAGCATTATAGGTAGCACATGAAAGAAAATTATTTTCATGGGGGCAAGGAGAGAACTAAACCCATAGTGGTCGTACAGCACCTGGGGAATCAGACAATTCAGCTCAATCAATGGAGAGTAGGTTAAATCCTTTAGCTCAAGAGTTCCTCAGCAGCATCCAGGCACCTCCTTTGATGGGATTCTTATCAAAACTAAACCAATTTCCTCGACTGGAAAAGGAATTATTATTATTATTATAATTCCAAAGAATGGAAAAGGAATTAATGCATAACATTTCCTGCTAAATCCATGAGGGAGCATTTACCTTAAGAAGCCATTTATCATATAATTTACGAGGCACTGTGCTGGTTTCTTCCTGCATTGACATTATGCATTCATAGGGAAGCACTAACCCATAGGAGTCATAGTACCAGAGGAATAGGAGGCAATTGGATATGATCTAAATAGAGGGGGCAATTCCAGTTCTTTGGATAAAAGCTCTTCACCAGCATCTATATACCTCCCTGAAAGGGATTGATTATTACAATTATTACTAAGCACTAAACCCACAAGGGTCATACAGCACTGCAGGGCAGGATGTGCTAAAGATGAAATATGCATACATCAAAAACTAGCAAGGGTTAGGAGTATGTAAAAAATAGTAATGGAAGGGATTGATAGTATACTAAAAAAAAATACACTATGACTCCATTTTTTATAGTAATTTGTTGATATTTACATCTTATGCCATGGTAAACCTTGTATCATGACTAATAAGTCATGATATGGAGCCAACATGAAGGATGGATATTGAACTTGCCAACATAGATGGATATTGAATGGTGTCATACAAATTATAAGTAATACCAGATATATTACTCTTAATGATTTTTTAAATTTAAAGGTGAATTAAATATCAAGTTAAAAGACCTATCTTTATTCTGCAAGGCAGAAAAAAATTAAAATATAAAATCTCCTAACATATAAGCCAGTGGATAAACTTTTAATTATAAAATATGATACAATAATTTTAGTATACATACTAAACTTTCACATGTATTAATATATTATCTTCTTCTTTCAACAAACAGGCCGTATCCCACCGAAGCAGGGTGGCCCAAAAAGAAAAACAAAAGTTTCTTTTTCCAACTTTAGTAATGTTTACAGGAGAAGGGGTTACTAGCTCCTTGCTCCCAATATATTATATATTACCTATTTGTTCATAAATATACAAGTCTGACATTTTTAGAACTTTAGATAAAACTTCTTTAGTGTTAATGAACTTCAATGTGCAATGAAATGAAAGATTGGCACAGACAGCATTTTGATCAAGCAACTAGCCTATGAAACTGAGCATCAGTGACTAGGTGACATCAGGTATTACTCAAGAGTATTGTTTTTTTTATCTTGTAACTACTCCAGTTACAAGCACTTGTTCGCCATTTTAACATCAAGCAAATCTACGAGCATCATTCATGTACATCAATTATAAATGGACAAGTTGCAGAAGTATAAATATTTTAATTCTGTTTTGAGATTGTTTTATGTAGCTTTAATTTTAAAAAGCCTCAAAATATTCTTAAATCCAAATTCTATAACAACCTTTAATATAGGATAAGATTCAATCTTTAGTTACAGCAGTTTTTTTTTTTTTTTTTTTTTACTTCTCAGAAGCTTCAGTTTCACGAGGCTCGTGAGGAGCAGGGAGCTTTTCCCAAGATGGCTCTACTCCCCAGATTTCCCTACCATATTCTGCAATTGTGCGATCACTTGAGAACTTTCCGGATGATGCAATGTTAAGGAGGGCCTTCTTGGTCCATTCTGTTGGCTTTTGGTATAGCTTGCTTACAGAATCTTGACACTTTATGTAGGATTCGTAATCAGCAAAGAGGTAGAAACGATCATGGTGCATAAGAATATTTACCAAATCCTTAAACTGGTCAGGATTATTGGGAGAAAAGAATCCACTCTGAATCTGATCAATACACTGCCGAAGCTCTGGTATATTGTTGTAGTAGTCGTATGCATTGTAGCCCTTCTTTTTAAGTTCTTCAACCTCATCTACAGTCATGCCAAAAATAAAGATGTTTTCCTTACCCATTTCTTCCATCATTTCAATATTAGCACCATCTAGTGTTCCAATTGTGAGAGCACCATTAAGCATGAACTTCATATTACCAGTACCAGAAGCCTCAGTACCAGCAGTGGAAAGCTGCTCAGATAGGTCTGCAGCTGGGATAATCTTCTCTGCTAATGTAACACGGTAGTTCTCCAAATAGATAACTTTGAGTTTGTCACCAACAATAGGATCATTATTGACAACACGAGCAACAGCGCATATTAGACGAATGATTTGTTTGGCTGTGTGATAGCCAGGTGCAGCCTTTCCACCAATCATAACAGTGCGAGGTACAAAATTGGCACTTGGATTAGCCTTGATACGATTGTACATTGTAATAACATGGAGGCAGTTTAGAAGCTGACGCTTATATTCATGAATCCGCTTTACTTGAATATCAAACATGGAAGATGGATTTACTTTGATGCCATATTCTTGTTCCAGCTCTTTTGCAAGCCGTAGCTTGTTCTCTTGCTTAGCTGTTTGGACAGCACGGATGAGACCACTATCTTTAACCAAAGGTTTGAGCTTTGCTAGCTGATCCAAATGAACAACCCAATCTTCACCAATCTTCTCTGCAATAACATCAGCAAGGGCAGGGTTGCACAGAAGTAGCCAACGGCGAGGGGTAATACCATTGGTCTTATTCTGGAACTTCTCAGGTGTCAATTCAGCAAAATCCTTGAAAATGTCCCGTTTGATAATCTCAGAGTGAATTGCTGCAACACCATTAACAGCATGGGAACCAACAATACACAAGTGAGCCATATTTATCCGCTTCTCACCATATTCTTCTACAAGAGACATTCTTTGCAGACGATCATTATCACCAGGCCATCTACAAGGAAAAAGAAGACTCGGTAAAGTTATAATCTGTAACAATCTAGAATTTATAAAATAAATATCAAATTACAGCAAACACTGAACATAATACTGTACACAATACACATTTTTAGCTGGGTGTTAAAGGCTAGCTACATGCACAGTTACTCGAAAGTGATATACAGTCACATTAGAGTATCTCTGCTGTCGAGTAATACTATATTCTGTACTACATTTATCTACCAACTAAAAATATTTTAGTTACCTCCTAGCAACGTTTTGCAGGTGATGATGGTTGATCTCATAGATGATCTGCAAGTGTCTGGGAAGGATATGCTCCAACATACTTACTGGCCACCGTTCAAGAGCCTCAGGTAAAACTGTATGGTTAGTGTATGCACATGTTTTTGAACAAATGTCCCAGGCACGGGCCCACGTAAGTCCTTCAATATCAACAAGGATGCGCATCAGCTCGGGTATGGCCAATGAGGGATGAGTATCATTAAGCTGGATAGCAACCTGCAGGTAAATATTTTCCTCTTTAATAGACAATAATAGTTTTTTTAACAACCTAACTTTAACATTTCATAGCCAACAGACTCAAGAATTTAGGAAAAGCACAAAGTTTATAACACGCTAGTAACTTGTAGATCATCATCATCTTTCAACAAACCAGCCGTATCCCACCGAAGCAGGGTGGCCCAAAAACAAAGTTTCTCTTTATAAATTTAGTAATGTATACAGGAGAAGGGGTTACTAGCCCCTTGTTCCTGGCATTTCAGTCACCTCTTATGACACACATGGCTTACAGACAAAGAATTCTGTTTCTACTTCCCCATGGAGATAAGAGGAAATAAACAAGAACAAGAACTATAGTAAGAAAAGAGAAGAAAACCCAGAGGGGGGTGTGTGTGTGTGTGTATATATGTATATATATATATATATATATATATACATACAGTGGACCCCCAGTTAACGAACACCCCAGAAATCGTACAATTATGTAAGTATAATATTGTAAGTGGTTGTGGAAGTGTATTTTTGGGGGTCTGAAATAGACTAACCTACGTGACATTATTTCTTAAGGAAGTAAATTCGTTCGGTAATGGCACTTGAGCAGGCTTCTGGGATGAAGTTTTTTTGTTAACAGGGGGTCCACTGTATTAGGGATGTATCGGATGTGAAAAATTTAGATATCCGGTATGTGGATGTTTATACAGATGTCTTACTTACTCATTTTACGATGTGAATGCGGATGCAAGAAATTGTGCGGATGTTCTGCAGATTTCGGATGCGGATGTATATACAAATATCAGTTTGCTGTGAAATACGGATGCGGATGCAAGAAATTGTGCGGATGTTCTGCAGATTTCGGATGCGGATGTATATACAAATATCCGTTTGCTGTGAAATACGGATGCGGATGCAAGAAATTGTGCGGATGTTCTACAGATTTCGGATGCGGATGTATATACAAATATCCGTTTGCTGTGAAATACGGATGCGGATGCAAGAAATTGTGCGGATGTTCTGCAGATTTCGGATGCGGATGTATATACAAATATCCGTTTGCTGTGAAATACTGATGCGGATGCAAGAAATTGTGCGGATGTTCTGCAGATTTCGGATGCGGATGTATATACAAATATCCGTTTGCTGTGAAATACGGATGCGGATGCAAGAAATTGTGCGGATGTTCTGCAGATTTCGGATGCGGATGTATATACAAATATCCGTTTGCTGTGAAATACGGATGCGGATGCAAGAAATTGTGCGGATGTTCTGCAGATTTCGGATGCGGATGTATATACAAATATCCGTTTGCTGTGAAATACGGATGCGGATGCAAGAAATTGTGCGGATGTTCTGCAGATTTCGGATGCGGATGTATATACAAATATCCGTTTGCTGTGAAATACGGATGCGGATGCAAGAAATTGTGCGGATGTTCTGCAGATTTCGGATGCGGATGTATATACAAATATCCGTTTGCTGTGAAATACGGATGCGGATGCAAGAAATTGTGCGGATGTTCTGCAGATTTCGGATGCGGATGTATATACAAATATCCGTTTGCTGTGAAATACGGATGCGGATGCAAGAAATTGTGCGGATGTTCTGCAGATTTCGGATGCGGATGTATATACAAATATCCGTTTGCTGTGAAATACGGATGCGGATGCAAGAAATTGTGCGGATGTTCTGCAGATTTCGGATGCGATGAATATACAAATATCCGTTTGAAATATGGATGATCGGATGCAGAAATTGTATATTCGAGATGCAGATATCGATACATACTACATATATATATATATATATATAATATATATATAATATATATATACATATAATATATATATATATATACATATATATATACATATATATATAATATATATATACATATATATATCATATATATAACATATATATAATATATATAATATATATATATATATATACATATATATACATATATATACATATATATACATATATATACATATATATACATATATATACATATATATACATATATATACATATATATACATATATATACATATATATACATATATATACATATATATACATATATATACATATATATACATACATATACATATATATACATACATATACATATATATACATACATACATACATACATACATACATACATACATACATACATACACAGTGGACCCCCGAGTTACGAGCACCTCAGAAATCGTACAATTATGTAAGTGTAATATTGTAAGTGCTTTTGTAAGTGTATTTCTGGGGGTCTGAAATGGACTAACCTACTTGACATTATTCCTTAAGGGAGAAAATTCGTTCGGTAATGGCACTTGAGCAGCCTTCTGGAATGAATTATGCTCGTAACTCGGGGGTCCACTGTATGTATGTATATGTATATATGTGTATGTATATATGTGTATGTATATATGTGTATGTATATATGTGTATGTGTATGATATATATATCTTTCTTTCAACACGTCGGCCGTTTCCCACCGAGGCAGGGTGGCCCAAAAGGAAAAACGAAAGTTTCTCCTTTTACATTTAGTAATATATTCAGGAGAAGGGGTTACTGGCCCCTTGCTCCCGGCATTTTAGTCGCCTCTTACGACACGCATGGCTTACGGAGGAAGAATTCTGTTCCACTTCCCCATGGAGATAAGAGGAAATAAGAACAAGAACTAGTAAGAAAATAGAAGAAAACCCAGAGGGGTGTGTATATATATGCTTGGACATGAATGTGTAGTGTGACCTAAGTGTAAGTAGAAGTAGCAAGATGTACCTGAAATCTTGCATGTTTATGAGACAGAAAAAAAGACACCAGCAATCCTACCATCATGTAAAACAATTACAGGCTTTCGTTTTACACTTACTTGGCAGGACGGTAGTACCTCCCTGGGCAGTTGTCATCTACCAACCTACTACCTGAACTGGTAGATACAGTATATAATACAAATTTAGATCACCTTCAATTATATACTTTTCCCTACAAATAATTAATTTTCCATTCAATATGCTTTAGCTTTGTCTAAGCCTTTTCTTCTTTATCTTTATTTACTAAGTGTAATTTTTTATCATTTAATTATTCAATCTATCCCAGCTTCTGCTTTCACTATACAGTAGTACCCCGGATTTCGTACAGCTCCCAACTCAAACAATTATGCAAGTGTATTTTTGGGGGTCTGAAACTGACTAATCTAATTTACATTCATCCTTATGGGAACAAATTCGTTCGGTAACGGCACTTGAACAGCCTTCTGGAACGAATTATTAACAAAATCCGGGGTACCACTGTACAAGGAAAAGGTCTAGTGCTACCTATCTCTTACCCAGGCGAGGTGTTCTTTAATACAAATTAGCACATCTTTAGATCATACACTATCTGAATACCGTAATAAAATTTATTATACATGTTTATGTACATTACTATTTAGATTCTCAAGCACTGCATCTAACTACCCAAAGCTCTTCTTAAGTGTCACTTGTACACTGAGTGTGGGGGGGATAGTGCATTGGGTGGTTCCGAAGCCTTTTTTTTTTTTTTTTTTTTTGAATCCATAGTTCTTTAATTTATTGTATAAAACATAAGTCAGTTGACAAATGGGAAACTAAAACAAACATAACTCATATCGACAATACTGATACTAAAATAATAAATGAGCTCATACTGCACTCTGGCAACAACCAGAAATGTTAAGCATTCCACCTTTGACCTTCATGGACTTTAATGGCAAATGAGGGAGGGGGCGGAGGTAACTAAAATCAACTATAGATGGTTACAAAGGTTTCTCTTAGCCTTACAAGATTCCTAGTTATGTGATGTAACAGTGGTATCAGATAGTAATTAGTTAGATGAATATTGAACAAAAAACATTTTTATCCATATAAATTACAGCATTTACACATATGTAATTCAGATCTGCATCCCTTTTTCTCCTCAATGAATCATACAAAAATTATCTGATAAATAACTTGAAGCACAGCAATGTTGTGCATGTAGTTATTTTAGCATCTCTGCTAGTTAAAAAATCCAGTACAGGATTTCAGGTAAAGTTGTTTTTTATTCATTTATCAAGTGACTCACTATTTTCCACATGGTACAGAGCCATAATATTCTTGTTTATACAGTAGTATATTTACTATAATTACAGGAGTACTGCTTACCTTGTCTGGGAATGTATCAAAGGAAGTCCGAACTGCATCTTTAGAGCCAAACTTTGAAGCTTTGAAGCGCCTGATTATATCCTGCAAGGTGGCAGCTACCATGAAATATTCCTGTTTTAGACGCAACTCCTTGCCCTCAAAGAAGTTATCATTGGGGTATAACACACGGGAGATGTTCTCCGCAAAGTTGCGGTCCAGCACAGCCTGAATGTAGTCACCATCATTGACTGGTGATAGAAAAAATAGAAATTAATACACTTAACCTTATTTTTATAAAATTATAAAAGTGAGGTAAAAAAAAATTTGGTCAAGATTTTGCAGTCTATCCTTTAATTTATTAATACATTAGAATCATGACTATTTCTGGGGTGAGCGAGACATGTTATTCTGTAATTAAAAGCCCATAGTACGTATGTACATATAACATTTCAGACAAACTTGGACAAGGCTTAATAATAAAGGTAATGTTGGACATCCTTAAGATAAGCCATAAAAGCACTGTATGTATTGAAATTTAATTCTCCATTTTGCAGCAACTGTATACTTCACAATGAAAATTACTGAAGCTATGAAATTTTTGCAATATTTACACTATTTTGTAAAGTTCCTATATTATGTATTCCTAATTATAGCAATGGCACTACCTTAATTTTAGGCATACTGTACTTTTAAGAAGCTGAAAAAGCACTGCAAAAAAAAAAAAAAAAAAAAAAAAGATACAGTAGCTTTAAATAAACATCTCAAAATATATTTACTACTAGGACTATTTTCTAGTAAGACTGAAATGTTGTCGTAAGCTTTTTCTCCCATGTGAGGGTTATTCAAGTTAAAAAGATTAGTTTTTACTTTTAAAATCTTTCCTAGATGTTTCTTAACTTAACCCTTTCAGGGTCCAGAGGCCAAATTTTAAAGTGTGCACCAGGGTCCAAGAATTTTCAAAGAACCTTTTTGTTATTTTTTCTTATGAAATGGTAGAGAATCTTTTTCTGATGGTAATAAAACAAAAAGTACGAAATTTGATGGAAAATTGACGAAATTATGCTCTCGTGAATTTTGATGCGTCAGCGATATTTACGCATTGGCAATTTTGCCGACTTTGACTCCCATTTTAGGCCAATTACATTATTCCAGTCGACCAAATTCTTAGCTATTTCGCTAGTATTACTTCTATTCTATCGATTGAGCACAAGAAATCGCCCAGTCAACTGTTTCAACTACAAAATAAAGTGATTGGTAATTTATTCCAATTTCAAAATAGGGTGCAGAATAAACAATGAAGGCCTTCCTGGCACTAAACTAACATTTCCTCTGGTCATTAGTTACGTTTTCAGTCTTTACAAATGAATTCAAAATTGATTTTTTATTCACATAATGAATTTTTATTCAAACCAAAAAATGGAAGATTTACTGTTATGCAATACTGTAATAATTGTATAAATAATATCACCACATTTGTGAACGTATATTAGACCCACCAGCTGGCGTGTATTAGATGTGTGAGGTCATTTGTTTACTCTTGAACATCGGAAAAAATTTAACATTTCCGCTACTTTGAGCTTAGTTTCAAGCCATTTCCAGTACTAAAACCAATCAAAATCATCTCTATTTTTGTAATATATCTTCCATTCTATCAAATGATACCAAGAAATCGCAAATACAACTAAAAAAACACTGCAAAGTCGCTGTTTTAATTGAAAATTACAGTCTCAGTTTTTTTTCTCTCATTATGCACTATGTGCTGCAGGATTTGTTTTACATGTTGCACACTTACCACATAAATGTATTCTCTCATATCCAGGCCCAAATTTACCACTCACAGCTTATCTGAGTGAGCTGAGCTCATGGCGTAGAACTACGGTTTGGACCCTGAAAGGGTTAATAAGTAAAGGTTTTATATAGTATACACTTTAGTGTCCTGGCATATAAACCGTAGTATGGCATATAAGGAAATATGCTTACAGAACTTTAGGTTGAAGTTGTTAGGTGACTTTGCTGACCACAGCCTCATGGTATTTACTACATTGTTCTTGTAGCCAGGAATAGGGTTGTCATATGGCATGGCAAACACAATCTGAGGATTAACATTTTTAAAGTCATGGTTAATGGAATAAAATGAAAATTAATTTTACATTTTAAAATAAAGCTTTCACTCATTTTAAAACTAAGGAAACACATCATGATTAATGCAACAAAAAAATTAAACAGAAGACTAACACCTGACAGCCAGTTTCTTAATAGATTGCATACCTGTGTGTCAACCCATTTCTTTCCCTGTGGTGTATCCTCAACTCTTCCATAGAAATTAACTGGAATCATATACTCCGGTCGGGCTTTCTCCCATGGGTTACCAAAACGCAACCAGTCATCTGGCTCTTCAACCTATGAAAGAAATGGAAAAATCAAATTAATAGCCAACCACTTTGATGTTTATTCTATACAACAGTCACTAAAGTAGCTACACTACATTAATAGCCGCAAGAGTAAGGCAGAATACATATAAAAAGGAGAGATGCTGGTAGGTAATAAGGGATGAAAGTGAATAAATTAAAGAAAAAGCTTTAAATTTAGAGGTATGAGCAACTAATGGAAGAAAAAAAATGGCTTCCTGCAAGTGATGTAAAAAAGGTGCTGTGTTACTGTAAGGATGATGAGTCAGTTTCTTAGAAGACACTGCTGATGACTGGAATATAGGTACATACAAGATGAAAGACAAATAAATAGTGGTATGAGGTGAAAATCGTGGTTTGTACATGTAAAAAACATGTTAAGAATCAAGTTTGAAAAAGAAAAGCAAATGAAAGAATATGCAAGGTATTACAAAAAAGAAACCATTTGTAATAACGACTGTTCAGGATACTAAGTAAAATATCAGATTTTCAATATTTATTATTATATTATTAATATAAAAGCATATAATCTGAATAAAATCATAATCTTTATAATTTGTGTAAAAACATTTATACAGTGGACCCCCGAGTTTCGTAAAAACTTCACTCCTGAAGTCTGCTCAAGTGCCATTACAAGAATTTACTTAAGGAAATTTCAGAGGTTAGTCTATTTCAGACCCAAATACACTTCCACAAGAACTACAAAATTATACTTATATGCACGATTCGGTATGTACGGTCCACTGTATACACAAATCATAGTACAAGATAAAAGTCACAAGTAAAATCATATACAGTGGTACCCCGACTTACGATGTTATCATTTTACGTTATTTTCGATAACCGATATTTATAACGTAAGAAATTTGACTGACTTACGATGTTTGCTTCGTCTAACGACATTCGTACCGGACGTGTCCGCTTGGCGCCCAGCTGAGCGCGCACTCCAGGGAGCGTCAGTGTGCTATTGTTTACAAGTGAGAGCGACCACCCACCCACACCCACGCATTCATACCAGTATATTGTCATTATTCCACTGTTTTTAGTGCTTGCAACTGCTAAATAAGCCACCATGGGCCCCAAGAAAGCTCCTAGTGCCAAGCCTGTGGTAAAGAATGTGCAGGGAGTGAAGCATTTATGCAGAGAGTGTAGCAGGGATGCAGGGAGTGTAGCAGGGATGCAGGGAGTGTAGCAGGGATGCAGGGAGTGTAGCAGGGATGCAGGGAGTGTAGCAGGGATGCAGGGAGTGTAGCAGGGGTGCAGGGAGTGTAGCAGGGGTGCAGGGAGTGTAGCAGGGGTGCAGGGAGTGTAGCAGGGTGCAGGGAGTGTAGCAGGGAGTGCAGGGAGTGTAGCAGGGATGCAGGGAGTGTAGCAGGGATGCAGGGAGTGTAGCAGGGATGCAGGGAGTGTAGCAGGGATGCAGGGAGTGTAGCAGGGATGCAGGGAGTGTAGCAGGGATGCAGGGAGTGTAGCAGGGATGCAGGGAGTGTAGCAGGGATGCAGGAGTGAGCAGGGATGCAGGGAGTGTAGCAGGGATGCAGGGAGTGTAGCAGGGATGCAGGGAGTGTAGCAGGGATGCAGGGAGTGTAGCAGGGATGCAGGGAGTGTAGCAGGGATGCAGGGAGTGTAGCAGGGATGCAGGGAGTGTAGCAGGATGCAGGGAGTGTAGCAGGGATGCAGGGAGTGTAGCAGGGATGCAGGGAGTGTAGCAGGGATGCAGGGAGTGTAGCAGGGGTGCAGGGAGTGTAGCAGGGATGCAGGGAGTGTAGCAGGGATGCAGGGAGTGTAGCAGGATGCAGGGAGTGTAGCAGGGATGCAGGGAGTGCAGGATGCAGGGAGTGGGGATGCAGGGAGTGTAGCAGGGATGCAGGGAGTGTAGCAGGGATGCAGGGAGTGTAGCAGGGATGCAGGGAGTGTAGCAGGGATGCAGGGAGTGTAGCAGGGATGCAGGGAGTGTAGCAGGGATGCAGGGAGTGTAGCAGGGATGCAGGGAGTGTAGCAGGATGCAGGGAGTGTAGCAGGGATGCAGGGAGTGTAGCAGGGATGCAGGAGGAGGGATGCAGGAGTGTAGCAGGGATGCAGGGAGTGTAGCAGGATGCAGGGAGTGATGGAGCAGGGATGCAGGGAGTGTAGCAGGGATGCAGGGAGTGTAGCAGGATGCAGGGAGTGTAGAGGATGCAGGGAGTGTAGCAGGGATGCAGGGAGTGTAGCAGGGATGCAGGGAGTGTAGCAGGGATGCAGGGAGTGTAGCAGGGATGCAGGGAGTGTAGCAGGGATGCAGGGAGTGTAGCAGGATGCAGGGAGTGTAGCAGGGATGCAGGGAGTGTAGCAGGGATGCAGGGAGTGTAGCAGGGATGCAGGGAGTGTAGCAGGGATGCAGGGAGTGTAGCAGGGATGCAGGGAGTGTAGCAGGATGCAGGGAGGTAGCAGGGATGCAGGAGTGTAGCAGGATGCAGGGGTGAGCAGGGATGCAGGGAGTGTAGCAGGGATGCAGGGAGTGTAGCAGGGATGCAGGGAGTGTAGCAGGATGCAGGAGTGTGCAGGATGCAGGGAGTGTAGCAGGATGCAGGGAGTGTAGCAGGGATGCAGGGAGTGTAGCAGGATGCAGGGAGTGTAGCAGGGATGCAGGGAGTGTAGCAGGGATGCAGGAGTGTAGCAGGGATGCAGGGAGTGTAGCAGGGATGCAGGGAGTGTAGCAGGGATGCAGGGAGTGTAGCAGGGAGTGCAGGGAGTGAGCAGGGATGCAGGAGGTGCAGGGATGCAGGGAGTGTAGCAGGGATGCAGGGAGTGTAGCAGGGATGCAGGGAGTGTAGCAGGGATGCAGGGGTAGCAGGGATGCAGTGAGGCAAGGGGATGCAGGGAGTGTAGCAGGATGCAGGGAGTGTAGCAGGATGCAGGGAGTGTAGCAAGCAGGATGCAGGGAGTGCTGGGAGTGAGCAAGGATGCAGGGAGTGTAGGATGCAGAGTGTAGGCATGCAGGGAGTGTAGACAGGTTCATGCAGGGAGTGTAGCATCATGCAGGGAGTGTAGCATTCATGCAGGGAGTGTAGCATTCATGCAGGGAGTGTAGCATTCATGCAGGGAGTGTAGCATTCATGCAGGGAGTGTAGCATTCATGCAGGGAGTGTAGCATTCATGCAGGAGTGTAGCATTCATGCAGTGGAGTGTAGCATTCATGCAGGGAGTGTAGCATTCATGCAGGGAGTGTAGCATTCATGCGGGGAGTGTAGCATTCAAAGAAAAGGCCAGTAACCCCAGAAAAGAACTTGGTACCTGCAGTGTTAATGGAAGGGGATTCCCCTTCCAAACACTAGCATACTACTCCACCTTCTCCCCTCCTCCCGTCCTCCACACATCAACAACTCTTCAATAAATGTAAGTGACATGTTATTGTACAATATTTATGTGTATTTGGTATTCTTTATTAAATTCTGTATTATTTAATGTCAAAAAGTTCTAAAAAATATTTTATTTAACTACTTTTGGAAGTCTTGGACGGATTAAATTTATTTCCATTATTTCTTATGGGGAAAATTGATTCGTGTAACGATTGTTTCGCCTTAAAATATGCCCTCTCTGACGGATTAATATCGTAAGTCGGGGTACCACTGTACTTAGTGCAGTGTCAAGTCGCTGCCGTCATTGTGTCACAGAGGACACTACCACACCTTGTCATGATACGCCTTCTCCACCGTGTCCTCAGACACCCTTATCTCTGTCTTATGGCACCTACGGGGTTCCACGACACCCATTCCTGTACCATAAAAGACACCTTCACTGTGTCACACGACACCTTCTCTATGCCACATGGCACGCCCCCTGTATCATGAACTCATTCTCTAGTAAAGCCTTTGCACCGCGTTATGACACACCCCAAATACACAACTCAACCTGTGTCGTGCCACCGTCACAAACTCTGACTACACCACTAAATACCTTGACACTCTGGGTAACATTACCAGTGTCACACCAGACACACAACCAGTGTCACACCAGACACAACCAGTGTCACACAAGACACCTCATAACATATCAGTGTCACACAAGACACCTCATAACATATCAGTGTCACACAAGACACCTCATAACATATCAGTGTCACACAAGACACCTCATAACATATCAGTGTCACACAAGACACCTCATAACATATCAGGTACAATAGTCACCTCAGGTACATAATTTCAGGTACAATAGTCTATTTTCAGGTACATAGTCGCAGGTACGATGAAAGCCAGTAGGTAATTCTGGTGACCAGACTTGCTGCTTTCCTCATTACAGTATCCTCATATCAAGCAGGAAGAGAACACCATCACTGTACTTGGCCTTGCAAACATCACAAGTACAGAGTTGCTTTCGAGTAACACGGTCTAGAGAGGATAGAACTTCCAGTTCTCTCAGCACTGGAGCACTGTAGGCCTGTCACCAGCACCACACTGCGAAAGTCTGCAACTCTCAAGCAGGTCTGCCTGGCGAACTCCAGTAGTGTATCAGGGAGCTGGTGAACTCTCCAGTGTTGAATAGGGGAGTCTCGTTGACACTGTCGGTCCAGCCGGCTCGTCAGTCAAACATCACAGTTTGATTACGTCACAGGCCAGCAGGTATACTACCTAACAGCCGTGTTAGATAGGGGGCCGTAACACAAGGTAACATCAATAAATTAAAAAAAGAATAGTACGAGTGAAAAGGAGGAGAAAAAACACAGGAAGCAAATGCACCTGTCTTAAAAGAAGTGCTGAATAAGAAGGTAGATAGAATTATTCAGTTTAGTAATCCTACAGTATTAATAAGACAGGATAATCCAAGTCAGCCAAGTAGTATGGATTACAGTCACCACCCGGTTAATGATATTAATCCGTTCCAGAGGGCTTATCGGTAACCGAAAATATCGTTATCCGTTCCAGACACCCAAAAGTATTAATAAAATATTTTTTTACAACATAATACATTCAATGACACACAAGTTTATGAGAAATAAAGAAATAATAGTACAATAACATGTCACTTACATTTATTGAAGAGTTGTTGTGTGGAAGACGGGAGGAGGGAAATAAGAGATGCAGTGTTTGAAGGATCGCATTAACACTGGTGGCAAGTTCTTTTCTGGGGTTACTGGCCTTTTTCTTTTAATGCCACTAGGACAAGGTTGAGAGTCACTGGACCCCTTTCTAACAGAAAATCTGTCCAGGGAGCTCTGTGTCTGGTGATTCTTTAAAACATCCCTGAAATGGGACACCACAGTGTCATTGTACATGTTGCCAGCACGGCCTGCAACAGCTTGGTTAGGGTGATATTCATCCATAAAGCCTTGCACCCTGCTCCACATTCCACAAATCACCTTAATCACTGAAGAAGGCACCTTCTTCCATCTGTTCCACCACCACCTCCTCTGAACCATTTTCCTGACCTGTGGTCTGTTGTTGCTGTTGCTGTTGCTGTTGAAGCTCTTGCAGATCTTCAGTGGTTATCTCTTCATTGTGCTCCTCCACCAACTGTTCCACATCCTCACCACTCACCTCCAACCCATGGACTTGCCCAGTTCCACAATTTCTTGCACAACAGGCTCAGGCTCAGGCTCAGGCTCAGCCTGGCCACAATTTTCTCCAGGCAGAGTTCAAAGTCCTGGTAGCCACTCCCTCCCAAGCCTTACCTATAAAGTGTACACAATGCAGGATATGGAAATGATTTTTCCAAAAGTCTCTTAGGGTCATATGCATGCCTGTGGTCACATCTAAACACTTGAAACATTGCTTTGGTGTAGAGTTTTTTAAAGTTGCAAATGACCTGCTGGTCCATGGGCTGGAGGAGAGGAGTGGTATTAGGGGGCAAGAACTTCACTTTGATGAACTTAAAGTCCTGCACAATTTTCTCTGCCAAGTCTGGAGGATGACCAGGAGCATTGTCCATTATCAGGAGGCACTTAAGTGGCAAATTATTTTCCTGGAGATATTTCTTCACACTGGGGCCAAACACGTCATTGAACCAATCTAAGAAAATGTCCCTTGTGACCCATGCCTTACTGTTAGACTTCCACATCACACACAAATTAGACTTGGCGATACCGCATCTGCTAAACACTCGGGGATTTTCAGAATGATACACCAGTAAAGGCTTCACTTTACAATCACCACTGGCATTAGCACAAAGCATCAGAGTTAGCCTGTCTTTCATAGGCTTATGTCCTGGGAGTGCCTTTTCCTCCTGTGTAATGAAGGTCCTGTTTGGCATTTTCTTCCAAAACAGGCCTGTTTCATCACAATTGACCACTTGTTGGGGTTGGAATTGTTCAGCCTCTATGTACCCCTGGAATTCCTGCACATATTTTTCAGCCTCACTTTTGTCAGAACTGGCTGCCTCACCATGCCTCAACACTATGTATGCCACTACGCTTCTTAAATCTGTCAAACCAGCCTTTGCTGGCTTTAAATTCGTTCACTTCAGCACTCGTTGCAGGCATTTTCTTGACGAGATCATAATGCAACTGCCTTTCTTTTTCACATATTATTGCCTGCGTAACACTATCTCCTGCTAATTGTTTCTCGTTGATCCACACCAACAAATTTTCCACATGTTCCAGCACTTGCAATCTCTGTTTTGTGATCACATTTGCACCTTTCGCAACAACAGCTTCCTTGATTTTACGTGTATTTCCCTTGGCCACAATGGTAGCGATGGCTGAATAGGCTTTGCCATACAGCCTGGCTAGATCAGTGACACGCACTCCACTTTCATATTTTGCTATTATCTCCTTCACTTCTACCATATTTCTCAGCCTCTTTACCACAGGGCTGGCACTAGGAGCTTTCTTTGGACCCATGGTGGCTTATTTAGCAGTTGCAAGCACTAAAAACAGTGGAATAATGACAATATACTGGTATGAATGCGTGGGTGGCGTGGGTGGTGGTCGCTCTCGCTTGTAAATAGCACACTGATGCTCCCTGGAGTGCCTGTCCAGCTGGGCCACGCATACGCGTCCGGGACGAATATCATAGTCCGAGCGGTTCATCGTAAACTGAGCCAATATTTTGACGTAAAAATGTATCGCTAACCGATTTTATCGTTATCCGACGCCATCGTTAACCGGGGGTTGAATGTATTTCCTTTGAGTCCTTTTTAGCTCCATTCCCAGGATGTCATCACACATCAATCTACTAACTACCAGGTATCTATTATTGCTATGTGACAAAGTAAGCAGGTTTTGCCTATATGATGAATGCAGAAATTTCATACTTAAAATCAGAAGGAATGATTGATGCTTCTGAAGGAAGTACAGTGAGGAAAGCATACGAAAATCGAAGTGGGAAAAAGCAAGAGTGGATAGCATTTAAACTGAAATGCTGAGAGCAAATAAAAATGAAGTATGGACTGGCTGGTGCTTTTACTGTGTGTGTATGAAAGGGAAAATACTTAAGGACTGGCAGACAAAAGAGGTTGTAAAGTGTTTGCAAAGAAGCACACAAGTGATCAATATTTAGGAAAATGAGGGAATGGTTTGTTGCAAATATCAATTCAGAAAGAACATATTACAGGAAGCAAGGGTGAGCAAAAAAGCCAAATGTTGCAAATGTAAATAGGCTGAAGTTGTTGAAATTGGCAGTTTGTCTGTGGAGGTTAGGGTGTGCAAAAAAGAATGATCTAAATAATGAGACAAAAGTCATGATACTGCCATGGTTATAATGTGTTTATAGATAGGGTTGCAAGAGAAATAAAATCTTTGGTGTTTGGGAGGTTTTTGTATTAACCCTTTGGGGGTCGACAGGCCTTCTCAGGAAAGTGTTCCTGGGGTTGAAAATTTTTTGGAAAAAAAAAAAAAAAAATTTTATGAAATGATAGAGAATATTTTTCTGATCATAACGCCACAAAAAGTATGAAATTTGATCGAAAACTAACGAAATTATGCTTTCGTGAAGTTATCACTATCTATGACACTGACGCATCGGCGATTTCACCCACTTCGAGCCCTATTTTCGACAAATTCCAATGTTTCAGTCTCCTAAAATTATAGCTATTTCGCTAGAACTTCATTTCTTCTATCGAATGAGTAGAAGAAACTGCCTATTTACCAATTTCATCTACCCAAAATAGTGGTCAGAAAATGGCAATTTTCCAATTTCACACAAATTTCAAACGATGCCAATTTCAACATAGGGTCCAGAGTAAACAAGGCAGACATTCCTGGCACTAAAATAACATGTTCTCTGTTCATTAGCCACGTCTCCAGGCCCCTGTTCCATTACTTTTGCTTTCCATTTTGAATTTTTATTCTCACAAAAATAGAAGATTTACTGTTATGTATACAACTGCATCATTGTAAAAATGGTATAAATAATATCATTGTCATACCAATTGTCATACCAATCAAAATCATCTCTATTTCTGTAATATATCTTCCATTCTATCAAATGAGACCAAGAAAACGAGAATACATCAATAAATACCATACGAAAATCGACTGCAAAGTCGCTGTTTTAATAAAAAAAAAACGGTCAGAGTTTTTTTTCTCTCATTATGCAGTGTGTACTGCAGGATTTTTTTTCATATGTATGCCTACCAGACGTTTTCTGCTTAAATTGAGGCCGCTAGAATTTGGGCGTACTAGTACGGCACCAACCCCGAAAGGGTTAATGGATAAATATTACATATGTAATTGCTATTTGCAGTGATACCATTCTATTTAATATTTCTGAAATGTTGCAAATGTTGGTAGAGAAGTCTGGAATGGTGCTTAAGAAGAGCTTGATTGACAGTGAATGTAAAATTAATAAAGAAAGATATTTATACGAAGTGAATTTATTCAAATGCATATTTTTTTCGGGTCACATTCTTTGGTTAAGTTGCTAGTGAAAACATGAAAAGAATATTCATCTGTAACCATAGAGTTTTTAGCTTTTAAAATGAGCTTAATAGAATAAGAGGTACTGTAACCAAACTTTATAATTCAGTACAGAATTTTAAAGAAAGTTATGGAAGGAGTAAAAAATTATGAAAATTTTATGAAACTGTTTATGAAAATATTTTAATAAATTAATATGGCTTGGTGCAATAAAGAGCCTCTTACACCCATAGAACATAACTAGTATAGTAGGACTATTTTGATTTGGTATTCAAAATAATTCTTGTACACTGTTAAATGAAGAGTTTAAGCATTGTTTACCTGCTCTCCATTCTTGATCTTCTGAGCAAAGATACCATATTCATATCTAATGCCATAGCCATAAGCAGCCATACCAAGAGTGGCCATAGAATCCAGGAAGCAGGCAGCCAAACGCCCAAGACCTCCATTACCAAGTCCTGCATCTTCTTCAAGGCATTCTAGCTCTTCAATATCCAGACCAAGCTGATACAGAGCTTCATCACAGGCAGACTGAATACCCAAGTTAACCATGGTATTTGTGAGTGACCTGCCCATGTAGTACTCCAGGGAAAGGTAGTACACACGCTGAAAAAAAATCAAACCACAAATTGGATACTGTATTTGGCATTTCAAATTAATATTTGGAGATATAAAACATTCTTATCCTAACAGCATACATATATTTAAAAAAAGCTATCAAATGTTATCACAGTTATAAATTGAGGAAAAAAGTAGTTAATTTTTTTATTTTTTTTATTAACACATCGGCAGATTCCCACCAAGGCAGGGTGGCCCGAAAAAGAAAACTTTCATCATCATTCACTCCATCACTGTCTTGCCAGAGGGGTGCTTTACACTACAGTTATAAAACTGCAACATTAACACCCCTCCTTCAGAGTGCAGACACTGTACTTCCCATCTCCAGGACTCAAGTCTGGCCTGCCGGTTTCCCTGAATCCCTTCATAAATGTTACTTTGCTCACACTCCAACAGCACATCAAGTATTATAAACCATTTGTCTCCATTCACTCCTATCAAATATGCTCACACATGCTTGCTGGAAGTCCAAGCCCCTCGCACACAAAACCTCCTTTACCCCCTCCTTCCATCCTTTCCTAGGCCGACCCCTACCTCGCCTTCCCTCCACTACAGATTTATACACTCTCAAAGTCATTCTGTCTCGTCCATTCTCTCTACATGCCCGAACAACCACAACAACCCCTCCTCAGCTCTCTGGATAATACTAGTTTTGGTAATCCCGCACCTCCTCCTAATTTCCAAACTCCGAATTCTCTGCATTATATTCACACCACACATTGACCTGACATGACATCTCCACTGCCTCCAGCCTTCTCCTCATTGCAACATTCATCACCCATGCTTCACACCCATACAAGAGTGTTGGTATAACTACACTCTCATACATTCCCTTCTTTACTTCCATGGAAAAAGTTCTTTGTCTCCACAGACTCCGAAGTGCTCCACTCACCCTTTTCCCCTCATCAATTCTATGATTCACCTCATCCTTCACAGACCCATCTCCACTCCCAAATATCTAAATACATTCACCTCCTCCTTACTCTCTCCCTCCAATCTGATATCCAATCTTTCGTCACCTAATCTTTTTGTTATCCTCATCACCTTACTCTTTCCTATATTCACTTTCAATTTTCTTCTTTTACACACCCTAAAAAATTCATCCACTAACCTCTGCAACTTCTCTTCAGAATCTCCCAAAAGCAGTGTCATCAGCAAAAAGCAACTGTGACAGCTCCCACTTTGTATTTGATTCTTTATCTTTTAACCCCACACCTCTTGCCAAGACCCTCGCATTCACTTCTCTTACAACCTCATCTACAAATATATTGAACAACCCCCTCCCTCCTACACACACTAACCTGAGCCTCACTATCCTCATAAAAACTCTTCACTGCTTTCAGTAACCTACCTCCTATTCCATACACCTGCAACATCTGCCACATTGCCCCCCTATCCACCCTATCATACGCCTTTTCCAAATCCATAAATGCCACAAAAACCTCTTTACCCTTATCCAAATACTGTTCACCTATATGTTTCACTGCAAACACTTGGTCTACACACCCCCTACCTTTCCTAAAGCCCCCTTGTTCATCTGCTATTCTGCTCTCTGTCTTACTCTTAATTCTTTCAATAACAACTCTACCATACACTTTACCTGGTATACTCAACAGACTTATTCCCCTATAATTTTTGCACTCTTTTGTCCCCTTTGCCTTTATACAAAGGAACAATACACGCTCTCTGCCAGTCCCTAGGTACCTTACCCTCTTCCATACATTTATTAAATAATAGCACCAACCACTCCAAAACTATATCCCCACCTGCTTTTAACATTTCTATCTTTATCCCATCAATCCCAGCTGCCTTACCCCCTTTCATTCTACCCACTGCCTCACGAACTTCCCCCACACTCACAACTGGCTCTTCCACACTCCTACAAGATGTTATTCCTCCTTGCCCTATACACGAAATCACAGCTTCCCTGTCTTCATCAACATTTAACAACTCAAAATATTCCCTCCATCTTCCCGATACCTCTAACTCCATTTAATAACTCTCCTCTCCTATTTTTAACTCAAATCCATTTGTTCCCTAGGCTTCCTCAACTTATTAATCTCACTCCAAAACTTTTTCTTATTTTCAACAAAATTTGCTGATAACATCTCACCCACTCTCTCATCTGCTCTCTTTTTACATTGCTTCACCACTCTCTTAACCTCTCTTTTTCTCTCCATATACTCTTCCCTCCTTGCATCACTTCTACTTTGTAAAAACCTCTCATATGCTAACAAAAAATTTTTGTTCAGAGTGGTAGATCAATAGAATACAGTGGTACCTCGGGTTACGAGCTTAATTCGTTCCAGAAGGCTGTTCGAGTGCCGATACCGAATGAATTTGTTCCTATCAGGAATAATATAAATTAGATTAATCCGTTTCAGACCCCAAAAATACACTTACATAATTGTTCGAGTTAGGAGCTGCTCGTATGCCGAGGTACCACTGTATACGTATTATAAGAGGATGTAGTCAGTGCTTCAACCAGTCAAAATTTTAAATTATAAGATGAACAAATTATTGAAGATGGGACACCACATGCATAACTACTCGTGTGACTGCTAACAGGTACTGGTAATTATAAATAGGTAATTACTAAAAAATAAGAATTGAAAGACCCTGAGATTAAATTCAGCTAAATAATGCTGGTATGAAGCTACGTGTCACTTTTTTGTATGCTTAATGAGCTTCATGTAAGAAATGGCCTCATTGCTTTTTATTCAATTAACTAAGAACATTAAATTGACTGTCACTTCTTTAGATGTCAAATTAAATAAACTACTTAAATTCGATATATAAACAACTGCAATATATGAAGTGTGCCCCAAATAGTATACTAGAATAGCTAATGTCAAATATTGTTTGCAGTGCACTTTAAGATTGCAATAAATTTGTACAAGGACATCCTCTGAACTATACAAAATTTATTTGTATACATGCATGTATTAGGAATTATGGTATGTACCCACGTTTCTAGTGGAATGAAATTGTACACAATGATAACTTTTTAAAGGTACAGTGGACCCTCGGTTTTCGTCGATAATTCTTTCCAGAATGCTGTTCGAGTGCCGTTACCCAACGAATTTGTTCCCACAAGGACGAATGTAAATTAGATTAGTTGTTTCAAACCCCCAAAAATACACTTACATAATTGTTCGAGTTGGGAGCTGTACAAAAACCGAGGGTCCACTGTATTTATTTAAATAATTTTATATTCAGGAATGTTGTACCAATAAAAAACTTTTAACATACAGTGGACCCTCGACTTACAATATATTCATTCCAGAATGCTGTTCAAGTGCCATTACCAACGAATTTGATCTCCTAAGAAATTGTAAATTAGATTAGTTTTTAGACCCCCAAAATTACACTTACAAATGCATTTAAAAAAATCACTTATTTATTAAATAAGGTTATATTAATGCGACCAATAAAGTCAGGTACCACTGTACCTTATTCACAAACTTGTTAGCATTATATAATATTAATGTGATAGTTGTCTCACACAGCAATGCCATGGAATCTACTGCCTACCTCTGGGTATGACTAGCATCCACAGGTGGGCTCCTCCCACCTGTGATGATTACTCTGATTCCTGAGCCTCTCCTCTAGCTAGGCTAAAGTAATAATATAATAATAATATCTTTATTTACTACAAGTACATGTACATGGTATACAGACCTAGCTGACATCAGTGACATACTACTATATAGAAAGTCCCTTGTTATGCTGAGCATTTTGGGCAGATTAGGTCAGTGTCCTAGGATGCGACTCACACCAGTCGACTAACACCCAGGTACCCATTTTACTGATGGGGAACATAGACAACAGGTGTAAAGAAACATGCCCAATGTTTCTGCCCTGGCTGGGAATCGAACTCAGGCCCTCGCCGTGTGAAGCGAGAGCTTTAGCCACCAGACCACCAGAGCCCCAAGTATGAGGAATTTAACACCTATCAAATCTGTGCCACTGCTTGGCAAAACATTTATACCAATAAAAATACCCTGAAGACAGAGTAAAACAACTTAAGTTAAATCAAGTTTATAAAGTTGCTCACAAACAGTGTCCAGAATATCTTGCTGCCAATTTTGTCAAGGCTGGGAACCAAAGCAGTCATAGTACTAGGGGGAGAGAGCACAACTTTGTAGTACCCAGTCAGTGGCCAGGCTTCAAACACCTTTTATTGTACAGCAATAAAGGAATGGAACAGACTGCCTGCACATGTCAAAGCCAGTCATAGCATGAACCAGTTCAAGAAGAGAACCAAAAGGTACATAATAAATGTAGTGACAAAGTGAGGAGAAAGATTTTTTATTTTTTTTAGCTATCACACATGTAAATGTAAATAACTTTTTACCTTATTCCTAGTATATATCCTATAATAACATACATCTCCTACAGTGTATAATATTAAGGTATTAAAGGACCCCAATGGAAGTAAGTCACTGACTTTTTTGTGTTATCCTGGGTTCTCTACACACATGCTGCTATGTATGATAATCTATGTAACTGTATTTGTGTATACCTGAATAAACTTACAGGTGTTACACATCATATGCATCTTATAAGAAATCCCTTACCGACGACATTCCGTCCCCACAATGTGGAGTATCTAGCTTTAATAATAATAATAAATCCAAATCCCATCCAATATTTAAAATCCAATTTGCATCCTTCTCAAACTAAAAATATTTTTTTCTCCTTTTGTCCATTAATTAGGGAAGGATGTAATTAGGGACAGGTCAGGCATTTAAGACGATTGTACATGAAGGTCAAGTTAACTTAAAACTTTGAAGCTTTCTAAGAGTACTGATGCTTATTAAGAAGCATCAATTTGAAATATCAGGTGGGTGGCAATTATACTATGCATGAAAATTTGAAACGATGTTAAAAATCCAAAGAAATTTAATTTCTCTAGGTAATAAATACTACAGTTTTCTGTGATCATTAATATATCACTAATAATAATAATAATAATAATAATAATATTTTTATTTCAATGCATGTTACAAGTGTACATAGTTATTGGTAGTTACAATTATAAAACTGTAATGCAAGGAGAGCCACTGGCATGCCATGGCATTAGGGGCATACATAGTGTAAATTACCTAGGATAGGCAGTGCTTATTCACCAGGAAATAGCACTGTCTCCTGACAAGAGTCTTAAATCTAATCTAATCTAAGGTGTCACGTAGCTGGATCGCTAGCGCACTCAGCTCACACACTGAGGTCCGAAGTTCGAATATCCTCCGGTACGGCTGGAAAACATTACGAACGTGTTTTCCATAAGACACCTGCTGTCCCTGTTCACCCATCAGTAAAATGGGTACCTGGGTGTTAGTAGAGTACCGGCTTATCAAGAAGACTGGTGTGGGTCGCATCCTGGGACAAAACTGACCTAATTTGCGGGAAATGCTTAGCATAACAAGGAGTTTTCTATATAGTAGTATGTCATTGATATCAGCTAGGCCTGTATACCTTGTAGATGTACTTGTAGTAAATATATTATAATAAACCAGTTTAGTGGCCTTCCCCAGCTAGATTTTACACCCACTTTCCTTAAAAAAAAAAAAAGTTTTTACTACACAGCAGCGTATTTGAGGATAAGATATTGATACCATTACGGGTACAAAAAAAATACAAGCCAGCACGCAGTGGTTGCCATGGTAACCAATCACGTAGGCACCACGTGATGACAGCTGATGTACCCATGATGTTACGTTACCACCTAGTTTTTACCGGCATGCTGGATTTTTAACCCCTCTTGCCTTCAAAGAGAAGCAAATGTTCCAACAATGCAGTTTCATAATACTATACGATAAGGTTTACATACAATTCCACACATGTAAGCAAGTAATCTATCTATATCATCCAAAGTAAACCTAGTTGGCTACCCAGCAGTCCTTGCGTAAACAAGTTACATTGATGCTGTGTTCACAACCTTCCTGAACCCTACACAACTTATTCTCAATGTTGCACTAATTTTGGCAATGTATAAAGATCAGCGCTTTTTTTTTGTAGAATGAGAATACACGATAATATCGATGACAGAAGAGTAACTTTTTCCTGAGAGGTTAGAGGGGGGCGATCTTTAAAAAAAATAGTTACATTACTTTCAAATTTTGTTTAAGTAATCAACGAAAATTGTGATTGAAGTCGTGTGAGTAAATTTACCTAGTTACTGGGAAGAGATGTTAATGACCTGTGGACGAACAGCGACAGCCAATAGATAAGTTAATAAAATTACTGCTAAGTATTCAGAAAAGAGACCTGGTAAGACATGGTGGGAAAGCTATATGATAGACTACCACATCAATTTACTACCTGGAAAAACACATGGTTTATGTGAGCGCGTTCACCTTTAAAAAAAATTGCATAGAAATCAATTATTAAAGTTTATGCACTAAATTACCTTCCTTCAGATCTTACAAATACTATACTAATTACACGCAACACAAATAAAATTCAAAGCAAGTAGGTTTATTCAGGTATACACAAATACAGTCACATAGATCATCATACATAGCAGCATGTGTAGAGAACCTAGGATAACCCAAAAAAGTCAGTGACTTATTTCCATCGACGCAATGTGTACATGTGCCAAATAGAGTGTAAATATTTTTGCTAGAGATTTTAGTCTTAAATAAGTCTGGGGCAGTGGCAAAGTATATAGTGTATACCTGGAAAGGGTTTCGGGGTCAACGCCCCCGCGGCCCGGTCTGTGACCAGGCCTCATGGTGGATCAGGGCCTGATCAACCAGGCTGTTACTGTTGGCCGCACGCAACTCTACGTACGAACCACAACCCGGCTGGTCAAGTACTGACTTTAGGTGCCTGTCCAGCGTCTTCTTGAAGACAGCCAGGGGTTTATTGGTAATCCCCCTTATGTAGAGAACTCTGCTTTTCTACAGGAAAACTAGGATTTTCTACAGAGAACTAGGATTTTCTACAGAGAACTCGGCTTTTCTACAGGAAAACTAGGATTTTCTGGGTGGCAGTTGAACAGTCTAGTGTTATGAAAGGCGCAACAAGAGTTTTACTGGTTTGGTGGATTGACGTTTGTTGCAGCTTCGGCTGTTGCACAGATTTATGTAGAGCCTTCTGATAAAGGGAGCTATAAAATCAACATCAAACGTCAAAATCTGCTAACTTAAAACTTCTAGACTCGAGGCTCACATGACTATCCTAAAGTTTAGCTATTGAACTATAAAATATGGTGCTATATGACAGTAGGACTTCAAGAGGGGAAGATGGGGTGGCAGAAGTGAAAGGTTGTGGGAGTGTCGCCAAGTGTAAAGACCCAGGGAAAGGAGGGGAGGGTGAGAGTTGTGCCCCTGGTTTGACCTTGCTGTGTCCTGATCGACCGGGCACCCCGGCTGCAGTGTGTGTGTAGCCAGCAGGGTCTGCTGGCCGCCTCAAGAGAACAAGCACTTTTGCCAAAATTTGGTGTGGCACCATCTCTTGAGAAAAAAGCTAGAGATGTGGGGCCATAACGGGGGAGTAGTAGGTTCGCCGGTATTGTCCTGGTCCAGGTCTTTTCTAGAAAACGAGAGCGTGAGGAAACAATATGGAGGCTAAAGGGTGTGGTGAGGAAGAGAGATGATCAAACAGAATGAGAATAAATTCCTGGTCTTACACACATTCAACACGTAAATTAACAATTTTAAACAATAGTGAGCATTATTTGAAAACATGAACCCCCATCCCACATTGCACTACATACTGTGTGTTCATGGAGATACACAACAGTAAACTATATTACGTTCATCATGACAAAAGGCTGCCATAAGACTCGTACATACAGAATCTAACAAATATTCAAATGTTCTACTATGCATTCTACATCCACAGGACACTGAATACAAATACTAACTCAAATCTAAAACTTTACTAGTGCAGCAGAACAGAAATTACACAATCCAAGAAATACATATATGATATCCGACGTGCGCTGAACAAGACTAAAAATTCTATGCGTCTGCATAGAATGAAAAAAAAGTGAATACTGTGAATTCAGTCGTTAAAAATCACAAAGTACCGTATTATAAATACAACGTTACCATTACCATACGTGTACTAAGTTTTACAATATCCTTGTAGTAACAATGTTACACCACTTATTAATCATTTGTAAACCCTAGCCTAGTTTTAAATAATAGCATACTATATCACTTCTTTAAAATCAGCATAAAGCCAGTTTAGTTCTTTAAACAAAGTTACTATTGTTATTAAAAAATATTTCAACTACAGTAAATTTATTTCCATTATTTCTTAATGTAGTCATTTTTTTTTATCATCCCTGCCATGCCTTTATTAGTGTTAGTCCAAGTTTAAAGAATAAAAAGGCACAATACCGTGACAGTAACTGGAACAATACACAAATAACCAGGACACAGGAGACAAGGTACTCCCATCCCCGCCTCACTCATACTCTGACTCCCTTCCCTTCGTGCTTGTGTGTGACTAGTTAATGTTCCAAACGAGACCGAAACGTAGTCATAAGTTTGTCTCCTATGTGCGGGTTGTTTGTGTATAACCCTAGTTTAAATTTCCCAAAATGCTGGGCAAAATAATGATTTGCTTAAGTATGCACTAATAAATAGCTCAGCAAATGTACATTTGTTTTATGAGTAATTTGTTGAGTTGCGAAATTAGGTCCAGGATATTGTGAGGCTACATGGTGGAGGAGGAAAGTTGTCCAACCTGTCCGCGAGTCTGAAGACACACATGTTATACTCTCAATATCGAAAATTTTACAAACGTTGAATAAGAAAAACCTTTACGAAATACTGATAATGTTTACATTGGCTTTACTTTCAACTTTGCGTTTTTATTAAGTTTTGTAAACGATTTTATTCGCAAATATGTAAAGGTTATAAACTTGTCTCAGGCAGTCATCATTGCTTGGCAAGTTGACTGAAAGGCTGCACTGCTCGTCCCCACCCCAAAAAGACTTAGCAACCACGTGACATACTCCTGATGTATGTACCCACTCACAACTCTGCTCTTGCTTACCACTTGAACCCAGGCTATTGCGGCCATGTTACAACACCCACGTGGCCTTTTAGCAAGACACTGGATGGCGTAAGAAAGAATAGTTAAAAATACATTCGTTCGTACAGACTGCCGTTTAGAATTTCCACGATGACTGCAATAAACATTTGGAGGCATGCAATTGTGATTATTTATTATATATATTATATAACAGATGAGGACCACTGATACTTTTAACCACTTAATAGGTCTGCATATGAAAGACCTATATCAAGAGATACAGGTCCTGTTTACTGATGAATAAACCACCACTACCACCCTCACTCCAATGGCCATCAACCCTGTTGATTTGCCCACAAGCTGAGACCAATTGCCAGAGAGAGAGAGAGAGAGAGAGAGAGAGAGAGAGAGAGAGAGAGAGAGAGAGAGACAGAGACAGAGAGAGAGACAGAGAGAGAGACAGAGAGAGAGACAGAGAGAGAGAGACAGAGACAGAGAAGAGACAGAGAGAGAGAGAGAGAGACAGAGACAGACAGAGAGAGAGAGAGGGACAGAGAGAAAGAGACAGACAGAGACAGAGAGAGACAGACAGAGAGACAGAGAATCAAACTACCCGGCAACTGTATCAAGGCCTGACACTTTTTTTTTCTATGTTCGACTCCTCTGATCAAAACACTTAGTCTATTCCACTTCAACTCGCAAGATCTTATTTATCTATGATTAATTGTCGACCCCCGGCTAGTCTGTTGTAGCAACTACCCACCTTTGCGCAGGTTCGTGGTACCACAACGCACTTACTAATCTCTCCCCATCAACATTTTTTTGTGCAATATCCTTTGCTCTCTACGACAACTGTTTTACCTTTCTTATTCTACCGCCGTCTAGCTGCCATGCACAGAACATTTTGGCAGGGCCATGGTCATCGTCAGATCTACATCGCCTGGTTGTGGTAATCCTAGCAGGGCTACTGATTGGTTATATTACGAGTCGTTAATTCACTGCTTGATATATTACCTTAATCTATAACTCTCCATCTACATTCGAAATATTTATAACCTCAATAGTAGAGCATCAAACTCGTTAAAATGACACAGGTCTGACTCCAGGATGGGCATTTTGTCCTAGCAGTAAAAGGTACCTAGGAGTTAGTCGACTATTGTAAGTCATATTCGCTGCAATATTTCGCAAAGTAATAGATGAAAATATTCAATTTGCTTCCCCTCATCGTAATGAAGTGGGCTGGCGATGAGCCAATGTAGATAGCAGCATGTTCACTAACCAGAGATCAGAGTACGCCTTGTGTAACCGGATCTGCTCCACTGCTGAAACGGGTACAAAATCAAATGTAGTCGGTCAAACACTATCACAGCCAACAGAAAATCCAAATGTGCTGGCACTATCCCTGAGGTGTATGTAAATATGGACAGTTTGGTAAAATGAAGTTCAGCTCTGCTTACACACTTGAGGAGCCCAACGCAAGCACTCATGATAGTGTATTCAACAAATTAAATTTCAACAATAAATACATCACTGGGAGCAAATAAACCATGACCCTACCGAAATACACTGGGAATAGTACGAGTAAATGGATTTAAGCCAGTGACTCGACTAGAACAGCCAATTGTCACTAGAAATATGCTCCAAACATTTACCATTAAGAAAAAAAAGGGGGGGGGGCGGAGAATGCAAGTTATAGAGTCGCTTCCTGTACAGGCGGATATAAAGAATGGCACAACTTCTCAAAGGTGCCAGAGTTTATCAAGAATGAAAAGAAACGCTGATTAGGGAAATAGAAAACGTAGAGTTCGAACTGAATGTATCAATTCAGGAGAGACAGAGGGAGATTTTAAAAAGTCATTAATGAAATGTAAAGACGCCCAAAAAAATTCTCAATGTCCAAAATCCAGGGCACAAACCACATTGAGCCCTTACTTGAAGTTGATTAAATTTATTATGTTAAGAGAAAAAACTGATAATACAAATGATATTTTTACGAAGCTCTAAACTCTGTAGGCACCTCCTCCCCAATTTCTGACAATCTTAACCCCACTCGACTTTTGAAGAAGTCACTGATATTATTATAATCAAAAGAAGCGCTAAACCACAAAGGTGAAGTCACTGATAGTATACCCATACTCTCTCTCCCAGGCCCAGACTCGTGGAACTATCTTCAAGAATTGAAAAAAAATAGCTATCGCTTTCCTTAAATATCCTAAGGAGACTGATTTTTGACAGACAACTCCGCATTAAAAAAACACTGATACAGCCCCACTCCACAAAGGTGCCAGTAAAGCAATGACAAAAAATATATAACTGATAACATTGACGTCAGACATTACCAAAATATTAGAAGTTTTAAGACTTAAATACGTGGATTCACAACAATTGCACAATCCAGGGCAACATGGGTTGAGAACAAGTCGAGTCTGTTGTACTGGAAGATAAGCAGAAATGCAGGTAAAGTATACACAGACTTTCTAAATCCTCCAAAGATTATCATTGTGTAATAGCGCACAAAATACATGCTAAATTAATAACAGGAAAATGGGACTGTACATATTAAACTGCCTAATTAAGCGAGCAGGGTTACCCAAACGTTATCTGTAGACAATTTAAGAGAATCACCTTCCTTTGCGGCCCGGTCCCAAACCAAGGCCTTCAGGTTGATGGAATGATCAACCAGGCCGTTGGTACTAGTTGCACCTTTCTAAGGTATGTACCGCAGCCCGGCTGATTAGGAACTAAGAAGTTATAAAGTTCCTTTTCGAAGGTAACTAGGGATCTGTTGGCAATTCCCCTTATATACTAAACTCTAAAGGGTCATACAGCACTTGGGGAATGCGAGGTAATCAGGATTGATCCATAAGAACATAAGAATGGAGGAACACTGCAGAAGGCCTACTGGCCCATACAAGGCAGGTCCTTATCAAAACCACCACTACCTAAAAATTTATTCCCGTACTCACGACACAAATCAAACCCAGCCCCTCCCACTCATATATTTGTCCAATCTCTTTTTAAAGCCACCCAAGGTCCTAGCCTCTATCACAGTACTCGGAAGATTGTTCCACGCATCTACAACTCTGTTCGAAAACCAGTACTTGCCTATGTCCTTTCTAAATCTAAATTTATCCAATTTAAATCCGTTATTTCTCGTTCTTACTTGGTTCGATATCCTCAGTATTTTATTAATATCTCCTTTGTTTATGCCCATCATCCACTTGTACACCTCGATGATATCTCCCTCATTCTACGTCTCTCCAGAGAGTGGAGATTCAACGCTCTAAGTCTATCTTCATACGGGAGATTTCTTATACTGTAAATCATTTTAGTCATTCTTCTTTGTATGTTCTCCAATGAATCTATATCCATCCTGTAGTAAGGAGACCAAAACTGAGCTGCATAATCCAAATGAGGTCTCACTAGTGATGTATAGAGCTGTAAAATAACTTTTGAACTTCTGTTGCTTATACTTCTTGAAATAAATCCTAGTAATCTGTTAGCCTTATTGCGCACACTTAGGCACTGTTGTCTTGGCTTTAGATTTCTGCTTACCATGACTCCCAAGTCTTTTCACATTCTGTATGATCAAGCTCAACTTCACCTAGTTTATAAATTCGAGGATATTTTCATTACCAACGACAAGCACCTTACACTTGTCCACATTGAACTTCATCTGCCACTTTTCAGACCAAGACATTAATTTATCCAAATCCTCCTGGAGTTCACTGTTATCCTCCTCAGAATGAATTATACGGCCTATTTTTGTATCATCAGCAAATTTACTCATGTCACTTGCAATTCCTTCATCAAGGTCATTAATGTAAATTATGAACAACAATGGGCCCAAAACTGATCCTTGTGGAACGCCACTAGTGACAAATCCCCATTCAGATTTGACCCCATTAATGGAAACTCTCTGCTTTCTATTGGTAAGCCATGCCTCTATCCATGCTAGAACTTTACCTCCTATACCATGAGCTGCCACCTTTCTTAAGAGTCTCTTGTGAGGTACTCTATCGAATGCCTTACTGAAATCCAAGTAAACTATATCATATTCTTTATCACTGTCTACTGCCTCAAATGTTTTATTGAAAAACGTCAGTAAATTTGTCAGGCAGGAACGACCTCTCGTAAACCCATGCTGAGATTCATTAATCAAATTATGTTCTTCAAGGTGACTTCTGATAATATCAGCTATAATTTATTCTAATAATTTGCCTACTATAGACGTGAGGCTTATTGGACGGTAATTTGATGGAATGGACTTATCCCCTGATTTGAATATAGGAACTACATTAGCTATCTTCCACATCTCTGGCACAACACCAGTTAGGATGGACGTATTAAACACATTCGTTAATGGCTGACAGTTCCATTTTGCATTCTTTAAGTACCCTGGAAAACAACTCGTCGGGTCCCGGGGACTTATTTTGCTTCAGTTTATCTATCTGTTTGATAACCATGTCCCTCGTGACAGTAATATTAGTTAATTTGAATTCTTCAGGAACTGAAGGTGTGGCTTGAATTTCTTGAACCAAGACCCCTTCACCACCATTAAGGCATCCACACTGAAGAGATAATCAATAGAGGAAGTTGAGGCAAATATATGGCAGAGAGATATTAACAGTAAACGGAAGAATGAATGGCAACAGGATGACTAACTGCCTAAGCAGTAATAGCAGCATGACATGATTTACCAGGTGCAACAATAGTTTCATCATCAAGCAGTGTGATTGACAATGGTTCTGAGCAAGTCACTAGCATTGACTCGAGTGGCTGGACCAGTAGGAAGATACGCGGGTCACACTACGCAGCGACTGAACCAGCAGATGAGCAAGTGGACCAACACCAAAGTCGGAAGAGAAACTAGATGGGCAAGTCTGGATTTGAATGACTTGTGAGATCAGGAACTACAAAGCTGGCAGGAAGGTAGAACGCGCTTGAGTCAGTCCTGTGAGAAATATCAAGTTAAGAATAAAAGCATTCACACTCAGTGGCACAGCCAGGATTTCAATCGGGAGAGTGGAGAGGGAGTAAAACTAATTTTATGCTAAAAAAAAAGTTTTGAAACTAGAATTTTTTCAGTATGTGAAATTTCTTAAACTACAGTGTTTGTGGGTCTTGCCCAATATAATATTGAAAATAGCCACTGTTCACACTAAAGAACAGCAGATGAAAATGAAATTGTGACTAAAGACTATCCAAAGTGTATCGGGATATAATTCTTATACCCATCCCTTCATAAGATTATACTGGATGGATGGGGATGTATCTCGGTGGAAATCATTCAATATGCCAGGAGCTGATTATCAGATACATCAAAACATACGACAATATTACTGCGATAGATTTGATGGAGACGCCAAGGTCGATATTTTTTTTTTAATTTTCAGAACTGCCATAGCCCGATAGCACAGAAATTAAGTAGATGAAGTTACTTGTTAGTATAAAAAAACAATGAATTAAAAAATAAAATAAAAAGGAGTCACAAAAAGTTAAATGAAGCATCTGTACAAGACACGCACACGAGTGGTCATCCCTGTGTGACAAGCACACAAACATCACTGCTGACGTGGTCAGGAGCTGTAAATGGACACATTATGCATCTTAATTAATTCGATGGTGAGGGAAATGGGATGCTCTACTAATCTGAATCATGTTGGTTTAATCGAGTTCTAAAATTTACAAAGTACTCCAGAATGTTATATAGTGTGTAGATTTGGGACTAGGCCCTGCAGGATCTTCCGCATATTTATTACGATACATCTCCGCTCCAGAGAACATAGTCGACCATGGTGGCAACCCAAACCGCTGCAAACTGATGCAGTTTGCTATTTAGTCAAGAAACAATCTACTGACTGCACGTACATCATTAAGGCTTAAAGTAAACAATGTATATACACTGAAAAATACACACATTTCAGTGTATACATCTTGCAGCTTACTAAATGAACAATGTAGAGAGGTATAACTTTCCACCACACATGTGCATGACTTTCTAATTTTTGGCGAGATAAATATATAATTAACTATTCAATGTTGATATCAGCTAGCTTGCTAATTATTATTCATTCCCACCTTACTGGTTTTAGAAAAATTCTCTTATCCGAAATTCCACTTGTGGCCCCCTTTTCAGCAGCAGAGATACGTCCCTATGACCTTTCCGCTCACCATCCCCCTACCCCACCTAACGATCAATACTGGGTCCCGCCTCTTCATAGTGTTGCTACCCATATCTTCATGAGCACATTTATTTAGAGTTAAGAATATTAAAAAATAAAATTATCTTCTGGAGAAGATTAACACTTAGCAAAACAGTAAACTTAAGCAATATTTTTAATTTCCCAATTTTTAAGTTTGCACCAAATGTAACCCAGCATCTATACCTTGCTCAAATTAATGTAATATAACAAAAATATTCATTTACCTATCTTATAATTGAAGAACATAATGAAAGAACATTGCAGTAGGCCTAATTTGTGGAGCTTTAATCAACTGTCTTCCTCGGGATAAGCGTCTTGAATTAGCCTAGCCACGGTTAGTAAGCGATTTCTAAGAAAAAAGCTGCAAAGGTCTTGCAAGCAGATTTGCTTCTCTTAAGCATGCATAGCAGTTCCTCTGTCGATTTTACCAATACTCTTTACTCGCAACCAACATTAATTTTAAGTTATACTGAGGCTTTGGTCTTGCCCCCCAACCCCACAATAGCTCTACCTCACAGGGATATACACCAAAAGGTTAATATATATTTGTGCCGATTAGGTAAAACTTGCTATTTTGGCTTAAATAGCAACGCTAACCTTGTCATATAAGACAAGTGAAAATTTGTGTATGCAATATTTTCGCCAAAATCATTCTGAACTTAACGAAAAAAATATACTTCATTGTGTTTGTTTATTATTAAATTAATGTTAACGTATCTAAAATATATTTAGTTGGGTTAGGATAAATTAAATTGCGCTTGTTGTAATAAGGTTAGGTAGGTTTTCAAAGTTTCTCTTGGTACAAAATTATAAATTCTTACATTAACATAAATGAAAAAAACATATCTTTAAACGTATAAGAGAAAATTTTAGAAAGGACTTAATTTTAGATAAGTTCTTGCTAATTGACCAGTTTTACCTAATCGGCACAATAAATAAATAAATAAATTATATATATATATATATATATATATATATATATATATATATATATATATATTATTTATTTTAAGGTATCCTTGATGTTGGTGTACAAGTGAACTGCAGCCTTAAATACCTACAGACATTGCAAACTAGACAAATTAATTAAACGGCCTATACCTGATGTTTGTCTAAATGGAGCACTGCAGCAGACAAATAACCCGCCCGCACAGAGAGGAGCTTACAACGTTTCGGTCCGACTTGGACCATTTGCAAAGTCACACTTGTCCAAGTCGGAGCGAAACGTCGTGGTAAGCGCCTTTCTCATGTGTGCTGGTTATTTGTGTATCTACTGACCCATGCCAATCAGGTCCAACTCACACACGACTTCAGGTTTCCATTAAACTAAAGAACTTAATGTATTCGGAAGTACTTTACCATTAAATACTAAACTTTTACTATTTTTAAATTTGTCTTCCCTATGAAGAAAGATTGAAGACCCTTAAATTACATTCACTTGTAAGACGAAGAATGAGGAGACATGATCGAGGTATACAAGTGGAAAATGGGTATTAACAAAGGGGATATAAATGTTTTTATATCTCTCCAAGAGAGAACCCGCAATAATGGATTCAAATTAGATAAGTTTAGATTTAGAAAGGATATAGGAAAGTATTGGTTTGGAAATAGGGTAGTTGATGAGTGAAACAGCCTGCCTAGTAGGGTTATTGAAGCTAGGACCTTGAGTAGTTTCAAATTTAGGTTGGATAAATTCATGAGTGAGGGGTTGGACTTAAGTGGGACTCGCACATAAGTAGCATTGAAAATTGGGTTGAGCAAATATTCTGTTAGTGGGATGGATTGTGAAGAACTTGCCTAGTATGGGCCAACAGGCCTGCTGCAGTGTTCCTCCTTTCTTATGTTCTTATCTTTCATCCGAAACTTTTCGCCTACACAGTAGGCTTCTTCAGTTGAGTACAGAAATTAGGCAGGAGCAGTAGAGATGTGAAGACGATGTAATCAGTCCATCACCCTTAAAGTCGAAGATTTGAGGTTGTCAGTCCCTCATCCTGGAGAAGAGTTCTGTTCCATACTCTGAAACAACGTGAAGATCAGACGACAGCGTCGAGACTTATACTGTCGTCGGAAGGACAGGTGTTGATCTTGAAATATAAACAGTCTCCCGCATCAAGACCCATCAGTTCTCTACACTTCTCCGGCCATATAATCTACTTTCTACAATAGTGATGGACTGAACACAGACTCCAGGTTGAGGGACTGATTACCTCCTTTCCTTACCCCGCTGTATGACCCTTGTGGTTTAGCGCTTCTTTTTATTAATATAATAATTTCCTTACCCCTCTCTGCTTTGTATTGGACTGTTTGGCGAAACGTTTCCTTAATAAAGATTCCCATATATAACAAAAAAGGCACAATACCGTGACTGGAACAATACACACAACCCGCACATATAAAGGAGAGCTAGACGACGTTGTCCGACTTGGACCATTTACAAAGTCACACTTTGTAAATGGTCCAAGTCGACCGAAACGTCGTCGTAAGCTCATCTCCTTTTATATGTGCGGGTTGTGTGTGTAAGATTCCCATATGTTGCATAAGTGTCTCAAACTTCAAACTTGTCGGTTTTCAAACCATTTATCACGTCAACAGTTACACAAGACAAGTGTTTGACAGAGCGAGAAATAAAGTGTACAATTGCAAGAGCACTTGAAATTGCTCTAGATGTTTAGCAAGAGGTTACACCTGCTGGCACAGAGGGGTTCATTTTGGCACCTGCGTACCTTGTGCAAGGCTTAGCAACACAAAATATGTTGCTGTAGTCACCAGGAAACTATGCGTACTTCCTTGCATTCTAATGGATTATTAGAAATTGCAAGCAAAATGCACACGACACACTGCAGTCAGATTAAGAAGATATGTTATTTCCTTACGCCACCTAACTTTTGTTGGGTAGCAACACAAATTTCTTGGCTCCATGCACAAACAGTAGGCGTCGCGTGGGCATTATTTCCTTTACTGTGTGCGCGATTTACCTAGATGTTTCTTTACTCTCCCTGACTTGGTGCAAGGGCAACAGCATCCATTTTTTGCTTGCATCCCAAGGTGAAGCAGGGCTGTAGTAGTTATGCCTTCCCTTCATCTAACCTCCCTGGGATGAACTATACACCAGAGCAGTTATTGCTGCGAGATCACCTTCTGAAGATAAAGTGGCCAACATCAGTACTCATCTACCACACTTTTCATCTTGTCAGATAGCTCGGAGACATACAGCCCTCCAAGGAGGAACACCAACACTATCATAGTCTTAGTACATACCCTTGTACACAGAAATAAGTCATCTTCAAAGTAGAGGGCAAAGAAAGGGGAAAGGAGAAAGAAAAATGACTAAAGGGAGACCGGGGAGAGAAGACGGGGGGAGAAAAGGTGAAAATATTTAGAGAAAGATGTATAAAATATGGTAATATTTACGACCGCTACTCGGCCGATTTCGCCCATTAAGTAATTTGAACTGAAAAATATTAAGTTGATTTTGCTGTCGTGGTGGTTTGTCGTGCAAATGGTAAAAAAAAAAAGAAACCAAACCTAACGAAACCCACCTAACGCAACTTAATATAACTTAATCCTACCTCCGCCATCATCTTTGATTGCATTCGGTCTATACGCGACATTGTATACTAAGTGTCGATTGGCTTGAACGTGCTGCGCAACCAAAATTAATGAAATATTTTCGCCAATATCTCCCAAAATAAAAATTTGCACAAGAAATGCTTATTTCGTCATGTACATAGGTCGTATAGCTACAGAGGAATCTACTGCTGTTCAGTTTGAGAAGAATTTTTGTTATTCTTCCTCAATTGTGTATTTAATGAAGCAACGATGTAGTCAAGAGTTGCGTAGCATTTTCGCTATTAAGAGGACGGATGATTGAACCTTCACCAGCCCTTGATGAACGACTCGCATGAGTTTAGCTTGGAATAAATAATTTTTGTAATGAAGTAAATATATTCTCCCCTACAAGCAGTCTCATTTGATAATCACTTTATAATTAAATTGATTTTTATGTGCTTCTAAACTGTGTGCATTATTTAATTTTATCGTCATATATATACACGCCATTATCCCGTACAACCCTCTTCTTGCTTCATCACATATCCCTTTGTCCGCACCTAACATCTATCATCCCTTCCTTCCTCGCTCTTGTTGACCGTGTATTTAATGAACAGCTCATGCTGTCAATGCCGTCTCCGGCAGTGACAGCAAATACACTCATCTGAACCCGGATCACTTTTCATACAAACACTTGAACCTTGATCACTAATACAATAAAGTTAATTATTTCCCTCAGTATGTATTTTTTCCTCCTTTTGGATTGGCAAGAGCATTCGATTTACAAACGGGTTAGATTCCCTAGCATAAATAAACATATGGCCAGTTTCCTGCTGCCTCTCTACCTAGCAGTGAAAATAAGGTACCTGTGAATTACTTTACTGTTCTTGGTCACATCCCGGGAAAAATGTGTTAGAAAACCCAGTCCTGCTGGACTGTCACATCCGGTGTAAGAAAACTCCAGTACCTGATGGGAGTATTCAAGTGTTTGGTAAAAGTTATCAGTGTACTTGATGTTAACTAAAAAAATGTTTAAGAATGCTAGCTAAACAAAGCATTTACTTTACTTACATCTCGGTTGCAAATCACTGCTCAGAACATTCAAAACAAGAGATGCTAAACCAATGATGATCCTTTTTAAATCACTTGTTCTCTCTAGGCTGGAATACTGCTGTACATTAACATCCTCATTCAAGGCAGGTGAAATTGTAAATCTAGAGAATGTACAGAGAACCTTTACTGCACGTATGTTCCATCAAACACCTTAACTAATGGGAACGCCTGGAAGCACTTGACTTGTACTTACTGAAGCGTAGGCGAGAGATATATCATACTCTACACCTGGAAGATTCTGGAGGGACTGGTTCCTAATCTGCACACATAAATCAATCCCTACGAAAGCAAAAGCCTTGGCAGGCAATGCTACATACCCCCAGTGAAAAGTAGGGGCACCACTGGTACAATACGAGAAAACGCAATAAGTGTCCGGGGCCCGAGACTGTTCAACAGCCTCCCACCAGCAATAAGGGGCATTACCAGTCGATCCCCTGGTTGTCTTCAAGAGGGAGCTTTACAGATACCTAGAGTCGGTGCCGGATCAGCCGGTTTGTGGTTCGTACGTTAGACGTGCGGCCAGCAGTAACAGCCTCGTTGATCAGGCCCTGATCCACCGGGAGGCCTGGTCGTGGACCGGGTCGCGGACCGGGTCGCGGGGGAGTTGATCCACGGAATACCCTCCAGGTAGACCCGTTATCTATATATAATTTTACCCTATTAAAGTGTACTTACATTATTAGTTCCGTATCTGAAAATTCGAGTATGACTGGGCATGTCGTGATACATGGCACTTGAGGAAATAGATGTTTAAACATTATATTTAATACAATGAACATTTATAAAGCCGGGAAAAGAAATTCAGCTATCCAAGTGGTGTCAAGGAAAATGATTGCACAAAATTATCTTAACCTCGATTCACTTTCAACCAGACAGCACATACTGAACTAAAATAAACTATCTTCTCCCTTTCCTCTGTGGACATTGAAATGAATATGCATTAAAATCTTAGATGAAGTAAACTAAATAGGGCCGCCTATTGGAATAACTGAGTTAGTATTAAGTCCTCTTAACATGTTACTTTTGTAAGAAACTCAATAAATTTCTCTAGTATTGTTATTTTACTAGTATAGCATCAACATATTGTAATTTGAAATAAAATATACAACTAGAATAAACTCAACCAATTTCTCTTGTATTGTCTTTTAATAATATAGTATAATCGTATCGTAATTTGAAATAATATATAACTAGAATAAACTCAATCAATTTCTCTAGTATTAAGTATTTAGTGAATAAGTCTTTAGAATAAGCTGCCCCTAATGCCATGGCATGCCAGAGGCTCTCCTTGCATTACAGTTTTATAATTGTAACTACCAATAACTATGTATACTTGTAACTTGCATCGAAATAAAAATATTATTATTATTATTATTTACGTGTTATGGTGCTAGCAAGTTTAATTTAAGCTTTAGTCACATAATACATTTTTACAAGTCTTCGTGTGAACGGACCAATAATATTCATCACCTTCCCTTCTTATATATGGGAAATTACTAACAGACCCCCCCTCGCTGTATTGACATGCTCATCAGTTCCTGGTCAGCCCGGCTGTGGTGCATACGACGGACCACGTGAGACGGTGTCCCGTAGCTTGATGGTTAGCGCACTCAGCTCACACACTGAGGTCCGGACATCGAATCTCCTCCAGTACGGCTGGAAAACATTAGGGACGTGTTTCCATAAGACACCTGCTGTCCCTGTTCACTCATCAGTTTAAAATGGGTACCTGGGTGTTAGTCGACTAGTGCGAGTCGCATCCTGGGACAAAACTGACCTAATTTGCCCGAAATGTTCTGCATAACAAGGGGCTTTCTATATAGTAGTATGTCACTGATGATAGCTAGGCCTGTATACCATGTACTTGTAGTAAATAAAGATATTATATTATTAACACCAACAGCCTGGTTCATCAAGACGTCCAACAGAGGGCCAAGTCTGGGACCGGACCGCAGAGACGATCTCCGAAATCAAGAAATCTTCAGGACGCACAGATGTTTCCTGGAGTCTACCTGCAGAGAATTCCAAGAGTCAACGCCCCCGCGGCCCGGTCTGTGACCAGGCCTCCTGTTGGACCAGAGCCTGATCAACCAGGCTGTTACTGCTGGCCGCACGCAGTCCAACGTACGAACCACAGCCTGGCTGGTCGGGTACCGACTTTAGGTGCCTGTCCAGTGCCTGCTTGAAGACAGCCAGGGGTTTGTTGGTAATCCCCCTGATGTATGCTGGGAGGCAGTTGAACAATCTTGGGCCCCTGACACTTATTGTGTTGTCCCTCAACGTGCTAGTGGCACCCCTGCTCTTCATTGGAGGGACGTTACATCGCCTGCCGAGTCTTTTGCTTTCGTAGGGAGTGATTTTTGTGTGCAAGTTTTGTACTAAGCCCTCGATAATTTTCCATGTGTATATAATAATGTATCTCTCCCGCCTGCGTTCTAGAGAGTACAGGTTTAGGAACTTCAAGCGTTCAAGTGTTTAGGAGCACACACAAAAAAAGCACGTATATTTAACCTCGGATAACGCAATAAAGTGAAACAATAGAGCTTATTTCCATTGGGGTTCCTGAATACAGATCATTTGTAATGATCTCATTCACATATTCATCACGGGGCTTATCAAACGATGTCCCGACACTGGGCACTTATGGAGGATCGATGATATACACAACACACATTAAATTAAATACAAATTTATGTATATTGAGTATTATTTAGGTACAGGTACACACAAGTACAATGATCATACCTGGTAACATGTATAAATTACCTAGGATAACCCAAAAAAGTCGTTACTTATTTCTATAAATCTGTACGTCACATATTTACAATAGCTTTATTCTATAAGAAATTATATAAAATACAAACTATTTCTTTGGAAAGTAATGTCTATGTAGGATGATATATGAAGGAAATTGAAATAAATCAATTGACTGTATGTATTGGGTTATCCTACGTTAAATCTACATAATGTACTTTTTGTGTACCCTCAAGATTACTGTGAAAAAAAAGTGTACTTTCAGGATCATTGTGAAAAAAACGTGTACCATCAAATCATTGTAAAAAGTGTACGTTCAAGATAATTGTAAAAAAAGGTCTTACGTATCCAAAGCCTAAATAAAAACTTGATGTTAGGAGCCACGCCTTAGGCAAGCATCGTACAGAGAAAGCTTGGCACCCTGACCCAAGTTGGTATTACCGCTCCTATTACCAGTCTTACTCCTTGACGCTGGTGAGGGGCTCTTGATCTAGGGAAATGGATCTGTGCTCCAGTTCCCTGAATTGAGCCTGAATACCTTCCATCCCCCCCCCACATGCGCTGTATAATCCTATAGGTTTAGTGCTCCCCCATGATTATAATAATAATAATTACCAGTCTTACTTACTCCTAACATATTATTCATTAGGAAACGCCAACATAAAACAAACTCCATAGTTATTAACTACATTTTTTTTTTTGAACAGGAACATTAAAAACAAATATGGTATGATATATCTGATCAAGTGGAGATGGATGCCAAACAGCATCAATAAAATTAAATCGAGTCAAGGACTGTTTCCAAATACATTTTTTTCATTAATTTGGTAGATTTTTTTCCATTGTTCAGTTATATGTGTAGATGCACAAATAACCCAGACTGGATGTTCTAAGGTGCCATGTCATCAATTAAGGCAGAGCCGTGCAGCTAAAGCAGTGGCTAAAACTCTCGCTTCACACGGCGAGGGCCTGGGTTCGATTCCCAGCCAGGGCAGAAACATTGGGCGTGTTTCTGTACACCTGTTGTCTATGTTCCCCATCAGTAAAATGGGTACCTGGGTGTTAGTCGACTGGTGTGGGTCGCATCCTAGGACACTGACCTAATCTGCCCGAAATGCTCATGATCCTGACTGGAAGTCCATCCATGTTGATCCTGCAACGCCAGTTCCATCCATACTTGATCGCAACTGGCAAGCACACACTGTTGATCCGCAACCTGAACCTCACACTGTTGTCTGCAACCTGCAAGTCATCACGTTGATCTGCAACGCAAGCTACAACTGTTGTCTGCAACTTGGCTCAGTTGTCTAACTGCAACATCATCACTGACCTGCACCTGAAGTCTACACTGTTGATCTGCAACTGGCAAGTCGTCACATGTTGATCCTGCAACCTGGAAGTCTCACTGTTGATCCACCTGGAAGTCATACATTGATCCTGCACCTGGCAAGTCTATCACTGTTGATCTGCAATCCTAAGTTCTCATGATCCTCACCTGGAACGCATCATGTTCCTGCAACCTGAAGTCTCACATGTTGATCCTGCACCTGGAAGTCCTCAACTGTTGATTACCTGGCAATTCCATGTTATCCTGCAACCTGGCAATCCTCACACTGTTGATCCTGCAACCTGGCAAGTCTCACATGTTGATCCTACCGGAATCTCACAGTTCACACACGTTGATCCTGAACTGGAACTGTCACATTTGATCCGCAACTGGCAAGCATACTGTTGATCTGACCTGCAAGTCTCACACTGTTGATCTGCAACCGATCCTCAATGGCACTTGATCTCATGATCTCAACTAACACAGTCTGCAAGTGTCCTCAACTTGATCTGCAACCTGGCACTCATGTTGATCCTCACTGGAATCTCACATGATCCTGCACACGCACCTGTCGCAACTGACCAATGGTCAATCACACTGTTGATCCTAACCGGAATCCATGTTGATCCTGCAACTTGACATACATGTTGATCCTGAACCTGCAAGTCTCACACTTGATCACATCTACATGTTGACTGCACATCATTACACGTAAGGACGGCTACTGACCACGAATTCACATTTTACTGCAGAGCACTGTGATCCGCAACTGATCCTCAACTTAACTCAACTGATCTCAACTGGACTCAACTTGGCAATCATACACTGTTGATCCTGCAACTGGAAGCTATCCATGTTGATCCTGCAACTGGCAACTTACACTGTTGATCGCAATAGCATCACATGTTCACCTACTCAAGTTACTCACTGAGTCTCACATGATCCTCACTTTGATCCTAACCGTGATCCTCCACTGTGATCCAACTGCAGTTGAATTGATCCTCAAGCAACGTCCTCACTGATCCTCAACTTGGAAGCAGTCACACTGTTGATCCTGCAACCTGGCAATCATCACATGTCTAACTCACTGACTCACATGTTGATCTGAACCTGCAAGTCCATCACACTGTTGATCCTGCAACTGGCAAGTCCACACTGTTGATCTGCAACTGGCAAGTCTCACACTGTTGATCCTGCAACCTGGCAAGTCTACTGTTGATCCTGCAACTGGCAATCCTCACCTTGATCTGCAACTTGGCAATCCACATGTTGATCGCAACTGCAATCACACACTGTTGATCCTGACTGGCAAGTCATCACATTTCTGCACACTGGCAAGTCCACTGTTGATCCTACTGGCAAGCACACATGCTCAACTGGATCCTACAACTATGCATCCTGTCCTGAACGATACCTGATCCTCAACTGTATCTCAACTGTATCTCAACCTGTATCTGACCTGCAAGTTACCTGTGATCTCACTGGCAAGTCTCACACTGTTGATCGCAACCTGGCAAGTCTCACACTGTTGATCCTGCAACTGGCAAGTCCATCACACTGTTGATCTGCAACCTGGCAATCTACACGTTGATCTGCAACCTGGCAAGTCATACACTGTTGATCCTGCAACCTGGCAAGTCTCACACTGTTGATCCTGCAACCTGGAAGTCATCACTGTTGATCTGCAACCTGGCAAGTCTATCCACTGTTGATCCTGCAACCTGCAAGTCTTCACACGTTGATCCTGAACCTGGAAGTCTATCACACTGTTGATCCTGCAACCTGGCAAGTCTATCACATGTTGATCCTGCAACCTGGCAAGTCTATCACACTGTTGATCCTGAACTGGCAAGTCATCACATGTTGATCTGCAACCTGCAAGTCTATCCTGTTGATCTGCAACCTGGCAAGTCTATCACACTGTTGATCCTGCAACCTGGCAAATCTGTAACACTGTTGATCCTGCAACCTGGCAAGTCCGCCACCATGTTGATCCTGCAACCTGGCAAGTCTAGCACACTGTTGATCCTGCAACCTGGCAAGTCTATCACACTATTGATCCTGCAACCTGGCAAGTCTATCATACTATTGATCCTGCAACCTGGCAAGTCCACCACATTGTTGATCCTGGAGAACCAGTCTAGCGTCTGTCCTGGGGAACCAGTCCAGCGTCTGTCCTGTGGAACCAATCCAGCGTCTGTCCTGGAGAACCAGTCTAGCGTCTGTCCTGGAGAACCAGTCCAGCGTCTGTCCTGGAGAACCAGTCCAGCGTCTGTCCTGGAGAACCAGTCCAGCGTCTGTCCTGGAGAACCAGTTCAGCGTCTGTCCTGAAGAACCAGTCCAGCGTCTGTCCTGGGGAACCAGTCCAGTGTCTGTCCTGGGGAACCAGTCCAGCGTCTGTCCTGGAGAACCAGTCCAGCGTCTGTCCTGGAGAACCAGTCCAGCGTCTGTCCTGGAGAACCAGTCCAGCGTCTATCCTGGGGAACCAGTCCAGCGTCTGTCCTGGGGAACCAGTCCAGCGTCTATCCTGGAGAACCAGTCCAGCATCTGTCCTGGGGAACCAGTCCAGCGTCTATCCTGGGGAACCAGTCCAGCGTCTATCCTGGGGAACCAGTCCAGCGTCTATCCTGGGGAACCAGTCCAGCGTCTGTCCTGGGGAACCAGTCCAGCGTCTATTCTGGGGAACCAGTCCAGCGTATATTCTGGGGAACCAGTCCAGCGTCTATCCTGGGGAACCAGTCCAGCGTCTATCCTGGGGAACCAGTCCAGCATCTGTCCTGGGGAACCAGTCCAGCATCTGTCCTGGGGAACCAGTCCAGCGTCTATCCTGGGGAACCAGTCCAGCGTCTATCCTGGGGAACCAGTCCAGCATCTGTCCTGGGAACCAGTCCAGCATCTGTCCTGGGGAACCAGTCCAGCGTCTGTCCTGGGGAACCAGTCCAGCGTCTATCCTGGGGAACCAGTCCAGCGTCTATTCTGGGGAAGAAGTCCAGCGTCGGTCCTGGGGAACCAGTCCAGCATCTGTCCTGGGGAACCAGTCAAGCGTCTGTCCTGGGGAACCAGTCTAGCATCTGTCCTGGGGAACCAGTCGAGCATCTGTCCTGGGGAACCAGTCCAGCGTCTATCCTGGGAAACTAGTCCAGCGTCTGTCCTGGAGAACCAGTCCAGCGTCTGTCCTGGAGAACCAGTCTAGCATCTGTCCTGGAGAACCAGTCCAGCGTCTATCCTGGGGAACCAGTCCAGCGTCTATCCTGGGGAACCAGTCCAGCGTCTATCCTGGGGAACCAGTCCAGCGTCTGTCCTGGGGAACCAGTCCAGCGTCTATCCTGGGGAACCAGTCCAGCGTCTGTCCTGGGGAACCAGTCCAGCGTCTGTCCTGGGGAACCAGTCCAGCGTCTGTCCTGGGAACCAGTCCAGCGTCTGTCCTGGGGAACCAGTCCAGCGTCTGTCCTGGGAACCAATCCAGCGTCTATTCTGGGGAACCAGTCCAGCGTCTGTCCTGGAGAACCAGTCCAGCGTCTGTCCTGGGTAACCAGTCCAGCGTCTGACCTGGAGAACCAGTCCAGCGTCTGTCCTGGGGAACCAATCCAGCATCTGTCCTGGGGAACCAGTCCAGCGTCTGTCCTGGGGAACCAGTCCAGCGTCTGTCCTGGGAACCAGTCCAGCGTCTGTCCTGGGGAACCAGTCCAGCGTCTGTCCTGGGGAACCAGTCCAGCGTCTATCCTGGGGAACCAGTCCAGCGTCTGTCCTGGGGAACCAGTCCAGCGTCTGTCCTGGGGAACCTATCCAGCGTCTATCCTGGGGAACAATTCCAGCGTCTGTCCTGGGGAACCAGTCCAGCGTCTGTCCTGGGGAACCAGTCCAGCGTCTGTCCTGGGGAACCAGTCCAGCGTCTGTCCTGGGGAACCAATCCAGCGTCTGTCCTGGTAACCAATCCAGCGTCTATCCTGGGGAAACCAGCTCATGTCTGTCCTGGGAACCAGTCCAGCTGTCTGTCCTGGGAACCAGTCCATGTCTGATATGGAACCAAACCAGCGTCTGTCCTGGGAACCAATCCAGCGTCTGTCGTGGGAACCAGTCCAGCGTCTGGTCCTGGGGAAGCAGTCCAGCGTCTGTTCTAGGAACCAGTCCAGCGTCTGTCCTGGGGAATCAGTCCAGCGTCTGTCTGTAGGAACCAATCCAGCAGTCTGTCCTGGGGAACCAGTCCAGTGCCCATTCCTGGGGAACCAGTCTAGCATCTGTCCTGGGGAACCAGTTCAACATCTGTCCTGGGAACCAGTCCAAGCAACATCCGGAAACCAGTCCAGCGTCTGTCCTGGAGAACCAGTCCAGCATCTATCCTGGGGAACCAGTCCAGCGTTCAACTATGGGGAACCAGTCCAGCGTGTCTGTCCTGGAGAACCAGTCCAGCATCTGTCCTGGAGAACCAGTCCAGCGTCTGTCCTGGGGGGAACCAGTCCAGCGTTCATCCCAACCAGTCCGCGTCAAACCAAGAATCAGTCCAGCGTCTGTCCTGGGGAACCAGTCCAGCGTCTGTCTTAGAGAACCAGTCCAGCGTCTGTTCTGGGGGAACTAGTCCAGCGTCTGTCCTGGGAACCAGTCCAGCGTCTGTCTTGGGGAACCAGTATAGCGTATGTCTTGGGAACCAGTCCAGCGTCTGTCCTGGGGAACTAGTCCAGCGTCTGGCCTGTAACCATAGTTTGGAGGACGCAGTATATCACGCCAAATAATTTTTCACACCCTCTGAAAAATTCTATCCAGACAGACTCCTGTATGTATTATTTTTGACTTTATACCCATTTTTATGCAAAATAAATTTAAATGATCACGGACATAGAGTGCCACCCCACCCCTTCCTTGATACTTCTGTCTACTTGGAACAATTTAAAACCCTGAATGTGACATTCAGCATGTCCCGATTTTTCATATTAAACCACGCCTCAGCTAAAGTAAAACATCAATATTACTTGCACCCTGCAACCAATCTCAATTCGTCCATCTTATTTCAACTGCGACTATTAGTATAAATGTTCAGAAAACCTCCCTTCTCTTTACTCTCTTCTTGTTCATTTCTGTTTTTCCACACACCACATGTCCTTGTCACTCAGTGCCACTGACTTTCCAATATCCACCTTATTCGCTTCATGGGGCTATAAACCGAACAAGAGAATACTTCTCAATTTTAATAATGATAAAATAAATAATCGTAGTAATATTGAGAACACATAAACTCAAATACCACTTTGGAGTACAGGCAACAGATCTTACATTTATTCATCTTCAACAATTAAAAAAATTGAAAATAAAGAAACATTGCAATATCAGAGAAACACTAGTTCCGATTTGGACCTGAGTACATGGTAACATCTCACGAATCAAATCTTTACATTTCCTGCTCAATCCTGCAAATCATCTATCACATCATCAAAATCAATTATTTTCCCTATAGGCAGGCTCTATTTGTACTCTGTAATCATATAAAGAGGCTACAGAAACGAAGGATTCTTCTCTTATGATGGTGCAGCAATGTTTTGTGCATTAGTTACACTTTCTTTATAGGTTTATGGTGTCGCCTCGACCCATTATATACCTCTATAATCTGTGTGAGTACTTCCTAGCTAAAATTTCCACATGGTGGTGAGCTGCTGTATGGAGCCTTAAACATACCACGGATAGGTCCTCGGAGCTATGACCCCACACACCCACCCAAACAAACACAGTAGTTGGGCGAGGTAGAGAGATAACACATGTTAATTGATAGATTTACTCTAGAAGATCTAGGTGTAAGTTTGTACAGTTAGCAACTAATTAGTAGGATTATTGAGGCAACTTAGATATTAATAATGTAGCTCTAGCACCTTTAACATAGGTAGTTTTTAAGGGCCCAATGGATGAACATTGGGTTATATAGGTGTAAGGGGTTGGGAGGTAGGAGGATTAAATACTATGTTTGTTTGGGTCAGTTAGGTTACCATTTTGTCCTAGGCACATGTCGATTAGACACTAGGAATGTTGTGTGTGTGTGTGTAACGAAACACTAAATGTTTCGCCCCGCCGAGAATTGAACCCGGGCCCCCATTTATAGTTGTTGTTATTGTTGCTGTTGTTATGGAGCGGCCATGGGAGAGTATACAATTGTTATTGTACTCAACTTTCTTTATTAACCTACAACCACTATGGTGGCGACGAGGATGGTATCATTAGGAGCTTGCTGGGATAGTGGGCCAATGTGGCCTGAAGTGGTAGGGGATAGCAGCCGAGGACGTTGCAGAAGAGCCAAGATTATTTTTTAAAATCTACAGAGCAACAACATGGGCTTGGCATGGCAGCATCACAAGGAAGGAGCCTTTCACTCACGCAAATTTCCTTGGAGCTTGGGCCAAGCTTGTTGGAAGCCAATTTTTGCTCACTTAGGAATTAAAGAGCAAGATAACAAAAGAGGAATTTCTTGCTAGTGTCATTGGGATCAGAAACTTACAGTGTTTTAGGTAATGTGTGTGCACCAGATTTACCACACTTAGCGTTACTTAATGACTCTGGTCGCGGGCACTGAAAAGTTATTATGCAGTGAAACCAGCCTACCACCAAGAAGTTATTTTCAGCAGAGGAAGAAACGACAGGTGAGTCCTTACGAATTATATACAGATTTGGGTGCTGTTGCTGTGAACTGTACCTTTGGGGGACACTTGACCTCAGAGTGAGTGGGACCAGTTGTTTATGGCGGTGGTGGATGAAGTGTATTTTCCTCACCTAGTTGCAGAAAATTTGGATTTGTAAAGTGTGCAGTCTGCAAAACTATTTGACAAACTTTTGAACTTGGAACAGACATTTGTTACAGATCAGAACTCTGCTCCTGCGGTACAAGTGATTAATGCTGTGAAATGTAAACATTGTGGGGTTTCCCGCACAGTAGTAAAATACTTGTAGGTTTAAAGATTTTTCTGTAATAAGTGCCAAAAAAAGGCCACTTGAGAAGAGTGTGTAGAGAGAAATCTTCAAAAGTTCCCCCAAGGCTTACAAAATCGAGTATTGACAAAAACAGGACAGCAAGGGCACAGAGTCACTGAGATATCCTAGAAAGTCATTAAAGGGGCTGGATGGCAGAGAAGGGTTTAGCAGATGAGGAAGTGATGACTTATATGCCCTTTGAGGATAGGTTTTTCATTAAGGCAAGAAAATATGGGTTTATCATTAAAATAAAAAAGGGACCTTTTTAGATTGACAGTGGGGGGTCCTCTCGACTTTATCCAAAGAAAATGGGGGAAAAAAGGGAATTTCCTGTTTAAAACCCAAGAAAAAAAATAAATTTAAATGGTTTTGGGAAGTTTAAAAATTAAGGGGTAAAATTTTTTTTGAAATAATTAGTAAATTGTGGGGAAAGATCTGAAAAGGTTTGGGTTGATGAATCGACCAAAATTAACAAACTAGACAGGCTGAAGAAATGTGAAATTTTGGGGAGATTTTAGTAAACCCATCTCCAGCATCCCCTTTGATTTAAATTTACCCCTTTTTACAAAAAACCCAAAAGGAAACTTTAGATTTGATGCTGGTATTACCAAGTAGTAAATAATGTTAAATAAGGTTTAAAAAATGTATTTTTATCTGTTTTTAATTCAGGTATTGGAGCATCTGCATATAGGTCATAATGGTATCAATGCTATGAAAGCAGAAGCTAGGCAGTGGGTCTGGTGGCCAAAGATGGACCAAGATATTGCAGAAGTGACAAAGAGTTGTCCCATTTGTTTTCAGAATTTTAAGCCAATTTCATCTCCTGTCCTATCTTGGCCCAGCACTGGGAAACCATGGTCTAGAGTGCATATAGACTATGCAGGTCCAGTTGAGGGCAAATATTTTTGGTAATTGTGGATTCCTTTTCAAAATTCTTAGATGTGCAAGTCTTCTATGACATCCACAGTTACTACTGAGTTACTGAGGAAATCCTTTTGTAATTTTGGGTTACCAGACATAGTTGTGTCAGATAATGCTGCTTACTTTGTATCCCAAGAACTGGAAGCCTTCTTTAGTAAGAATAGTATTGAACATGTTACTCCAGCCCCATACCATCCATCATCAAATGGTCTGGCAGAGAGGGCGGTAAGGACATTGAAGGAAGGTTCACAAGTTTACAAAAGGATCTCTCAATACCAGATTATGTAGGTTTTTTATAACCATAGGAAAACTGTTCATTCCTCCACTAATAAGACACCGCAGAAATGATGTTTCATAGGAATTTTTTAAAATCCCGTTCGCTTCAAATGTCATGTT
>WNWK01010042.1:0-72691 GCA_009830355.1 Cherax destructor
TTTTGAAACTTGATCCAAAAATACTAGAAAGCTGCTTCTTTATGTACAAAAAAAAAATGAAAGAAATCGGACCATAAATAACGAAGTCGATGCGTTATCGTTCAGGGGCCTTAAGGTCAAGGATGTGGGTGCTAGTTAAGGTCAAGGAGGTGGGTGCTAGTTAAGGTCAAGGATGTGGGTGCTAGTTAAGGTCAAGGAGGTGGGTGCTAGTTAAGGTCAAGGATGTGGGTGCTAGTTAAGGTCAAGGAGGTGGGTGCTAGTTAAGGTCAAGGAGGTGGGTGCTAGTTAAGGTCAGGAGGTGGGTGCTAGTTAAGGGATTCACAACTTTGCGTGCGACGAAAAATAATTATCGATAAAATAACGATAAATTATGGAAATTGAGTTAATCATATAGAAAAATAACTTAACTCTTTGGCAACACAATGGTACAATGTAATGCGACGTTTCTACCAGGAATTACAGTCATTTATATCATGTATGGTGACGGTGTAGCACGTCTGCTGGGACCCCACGTCTGCTGGGACCCCACGTCTGCTGGGACCCCACGTCTGCTGGGACCCCACGTCTGCTGGGACCCCACGTCTGCTGGGACCCCACGTCTGCTGGGACCCCACGTCTGCTGGGACCCCACGTCTGCTGGGACCCCACGTCTGCTGGGCCCCCTCGTCTGCTGGGACCCCACGTCTGCTGGGACCCCACGTCTGCTGGGACCCCACGTCTGCTGAGACCCCACGTCTGCTGGGACCCTACGTCTGCGGGGACCCCACGTCTACTGAGACCCCACGTCTGCTGGGACCCCACGTCTGCTGGGACCCCACGTCTGCTGAGACCCCACGTCTGCTGAGACCCCACGTCTGCTGGGACCCCACGTCTGCGGGGACCCCACGTCTGCTGGGACCCCACGTCTGCTGGGACCCCACGTCTGCTGGGACCCCACGTCTGCGGGGACCCCACGTCTGCTGGGACCCCACGTCTGCTGGGACCCCACGTCTGCTGGGACCCCACGTCTGCTGGGACCCACCCCGTATATTATTAGGAATTTTTTCAGTTATTTTTTTGTGCTATTGTATTATTCATTGTAATGAAATAATTGACGATTTGGCATCATATAAGAGTGGGCGGAGCTTATACATAGACTTGTGGCCAATCAGGAACCGTCTGGGAATATTAAATTACGTCACCGAAAATTCCCGCTCAGAGAGAGGCACCAGAAATTACTTCATTATTACGCTAATATCAACTCTACGGCTTATTTATCTATCACAATTCATCTAATATGACATAATAAGCACAATAAATAACACACAAACATGTTATATACTCTAGAATGAATAAAATATTCCATAATATGGCGAATCTCTATCAGCCATAAGGACACAAAATTATTTCCCCTTCTTCCCGAAACGTTTTTTTTTTGGGTTATAAATAAGAAAGAACGGAGTTTTAGAGAGTCTAACTACACTAAAACACTAATTTTATTAGGAAAACATTGAAACATGCGATTTTCACGGATATTTTTATTTTTTCCCCGAGGCTGGTGGCCCGCTCCGTTGCAGGCGAATATCCCGGAAGTAAGTTATTGACTTATTTTACTCTCCTGAGCCTTTACTATTTAATTAAATGAAATAATATTCACAGGAATCGTAAAAGTATGATTGATCTTAATTTTAGTGAAGCAATTTTGGAAATACTCCAAATATTTTGAGATTTATGTGGGAGTAAAGGGCAGAAATTTTGCAACATTCAAACAACTTATCAACTTTTTTTTTTTGTGGAATAAAGATAAGATATTTACAGGAAAGTGCAGCACCAGAACATCGTATTAGCATTGTTCTTTCAGTACCAAGTGTCCAAAACAACCTTGTAGTGACATATAGGCCTGGGAGCCTGCCAAACAATCTTATGTAGTAACATATAGGCCTGGGAGCATGCCAAACAATCTTATGTAGTGACATATAGGCCTGGGAGCCTGCCAAACAATCTTATGTAGTGACATATAGGCCTGGGAGCCTGCCAAACAACCTTACGTAGTGACATATAGGCCTGGGAGCCTGCCAAACAAACTTACGTAGTGACATATAGGCCTGGGAGCCTGCCAAACAACCTTACGTAGTGACATATAGGCCTGGGAGCCTGCCAAACAAACTTACGTAGTGACATATAGGCCTGGGAGTCTGCCAAACAACCTTACGTAGTGACGTATAGGCCTGGGAGCCTGCCAAACAAACTTACGTAGTGACATATAGGCCTGGGAGCCTGCCAAACAAACTTACGTAGGGACATATAGGACTGGGAGCCTGCCAAACAATCTTATGTAGTGACATATAGGCCTGGGAGCCTGCCAAACAACCTTGCGTAGTGACATATAGGCCTGGGAGCCTGCCAAACAAACTTACGTAGTGACATATAGGCCTGGGAGCCTGCCAAACAAACTTACGTAGGGACATATAGGCCTGGGAGCCTGCCAAACAATCTTATGTAGTGACATATAGGCCTGGGAGCCTGCCAAACAACCTTACGTAGTGACATATAGGCCTGGGAGCCTGCTAAACAACCTTACGTAGGGACATATAGGCCTGGGAGCCTGCCAAATGACATTTTCAGGAAACATTCTTTATAATTTCTACCATCATGGTAATGCCTTCATTCATGATATCTACGATCATGGAAATTACCTTTATGGTAGCTGGTACATTCATGGTAGGTACTACATTCATGCTAGCTGCTACATTCATGGTACCTGCTACATTCATGGTACCTGCTACATTCATGCTAGCTGCTACATTCATGGTACCTGCTACATTCATGGTAGCTACTACATTCATGGTACCTGCTACATTCATGGTAGCTACATTCATGATAGCTGCTACATTCATGGTAGCTACTACATTCATGGTAGCTACTACATTCATGGTAACTGCTACATTCATGGTAGCTGCTACACTCATGGTAGCTGCTACATTCATGGTAGCTGCTACATTCATGGTAGCTGCTACATTCATGGTAGCTGCAATCATTACTACATATGGTAGCTACTCAACAATTCATGGTAGCTCTACATTCATGGTAGCTGCTACATTCATGTAGCTACTACATTCATGGTAGCTGCTACATTCATGGTAGCTCACATTCATGGTAGCTGCTACATTTCATGGTAGCTATACATCATGGTAGCTACATTCATGGTAGCTCTACATTCATGGTGTACTCATTATGGTAGCTGTATTCATGAGTAGCTGCTATTCATGTAGCTGAATTCATGGTAGCTCTACATTCATGGTAGCTGCTACATTCATGGTAGCTGTACATTCATGGTAGCTGAATTCATGGTACTCACATTCATGGTAGCTACTACATTCATGGTAGCTCTACATTCATGGTAGCTACTACATTCATGGTAGCTACTACATTCATGGTAGCTCATTCATACTACTTCATAGCTAACATGGTAGCTACACATTCATGGTAGCTACTACATTCATGGTAGCTGCTACATTCATGGTAGCTAGCTACATTCATGGTAGCTGCTACATTCATGGTAGCTGGTATATTCATGGTAGCTGGTATATTCATGATAGCTGCTACATTCATGGTAGCTGCTACATTCATGGTAGCTGCTACATTCATGGTAGCTGCAACATTCATGGTAGCTACAAACATGTTAGGTTTATTCATGGTAGGCATTATAATCATGATAGCTACCATCATGGTAGGTGTTATTATTATGATAGATACAATCATGGTAGCTGCTATATTCATGGTAGCTGCTACATTCATGGTAGCTACTAACATGTTAGGTTTATTCATGGTAGGCATAATAATCATGATAGCTACCATCATGGTAGGTGTTATTATTATGATAGATAAAATCATGGTAGCTGCTATATTCAAAATAGCTACCATCATGGTAATTAGCTTCTTGGTAATCAGTATCTTCATGGTAGCTACCATTATGGTAGCTGCCTTCGGGGAAAGTATTATGTAAATTTCTTGCATTAAGAAGTGTTCACTCTACTTATTATAAGTGTCAATAACAACACAAAAACAACTAATAAAAATAATATTTAATATCATTTGTCACTTAATTGTTGATAAATGTGGCTACAAAGGTTGTTTGGGGATTTACTGCTAAATAAAACAATAGTAATTCCATGTTTTGAAGAAGTAAAATACTGTAAATATCTTATCTTTATTCTAAAAAAAAATAAAGTTGTTATTATTTTGACATTTTGCCAAAAATCTGACCTTTACTCCAACACAAATATTACTCCACCAGCTGGTAGAACAATATTACTTCACCAGCTGGTAGAACAATATTACTCCACCAGCTGGTAGAACAATATTACTTCACCAGCTGGTAGAACAATATTACTTCACCAGCTGGTAGAACAATATTACTTCATCAGCTGGTAGAACAATATTACTTCACCAGCTGGTAGAACAATATTACTTCATCAGCTGGTAGAACAATATTACTTCACCAGCTGGTAGAACAATATTACTTACCCAGAGGGTAAAACAATATTACTCCACCAGCTGGTAGAGCAATATTACTCCACCAGCGGGTAGAACAATATTACTTCTCCAGCTGGTAGAACAATATTTCTCCACCAGCTGGAAGAACAATATTACTTCACCAGCTGGTAGAACAATATTACTCCACCAGCTGGTAGAACAATAATACTTCATCAGCTGGTAGAACAATATTACTTCATCAGATGGTAGAACAATATTACTCCACCAGCTGGTAGAACAATATTACTCCACCAGCTTGTAGAACGATATTACTCCACAAGCTGTTAGAATAATATTACTCCACCACCTGGTAGAAAAATATTACTCCAACAGCTGGTAGAATATTACTCAACCAGCTGGTAGAATATTATTACTCCACCAGATCGTAGAACAATATTATTCCACCAGCTGATAGAACATTATTACTCCACCAGATGGTAGAACAATATTACTTCACCAGATGGTAGAACAATGTTACTCCACCAGCTGGTAGAACAATATTACTCGACAAGCTGGTATAACAATATTACTTCAACAGCTGGTCGAATATTACTCCACCAGCTGGTAGAATATTACTCCACCAGGTGGTAGAACAATATTACTTCACCAGCTGGTAGAACAATATTACTTCATCAGCTGGTAGAACAATATTACTTCACCAGCTGGTAGAACAATATAATTCCACCAGCTAGTAGAACAATGTTACCCCACCACCTGGTAGAACAATATTACTTCAACAGCTGGTAGAACAATATTACTCCACCAGCAGGTAGAACAATATTATTTCACCAGCTGGTAGAACAATATTACTTGACCAGCTGGTATAACAATAATATTTCACCAGCTGATAGAACAATATTCTACCAGCTGGTAGAACAATATTACTTCACAAGCTGGTAGAACAATATTACTTCACAGCTGTAGAACAATATTACTTCACCAGCTGGTAGAACAATATTACTCACCAGCTGGTAGAACAATATTACTTCACAGCTGGTAGAACAATATTACTTCACCAGCTGGTGGAACAATATTACTCACCAGCTGGTGAAATATACAGCTAGAAAATATTACTTCACCAGCTGGTAGAACAATATTACTTCACAAGCTAGAAGAACAATATTACTTCACCAGCTGTAGAACAATATTACTCCACCAGCTGGTAGAACAATATTACTCCACCAGCTGGTAGAACAATATTACTTCAACAGCTGGTAGAACAATATTACTCCACCAGCTGGTAAAACAATATTAATTCACCAGCTGGTAGAACAATATTACTCACCAGCTGAGATATACACATGATTACCACCAGCTGGTAGAACAATATTACTTCACCAGCTGTTAGAACAATATTACTCACCACTAGCTAGTAGAACAATATTACTCACCAGCTGGTAGAACAATATTACTTCACCAGCTGGTAAACAATATTACTCACCAGCTGGTAGAACATATTTACACAGAAATATACTTACAGCCGTAGAACAATATTACTTCACAGCTGAGTAACAATATTTCACCAGCTGGAAACTAATATTATCCACCAGCTGTAGAACAATATTACCCACCAGCTGGTAGAACAATATTACTTCACCAGCTGGTAGAACAATATTACTTCACCAGCTGGTAGAACAATATTACTTCACCAGCTGGTAAACATATTACTTCACCAGCTGGTAGAACAATATTACTCCACCAGCTGGTAGAACAATATTATTCACCAGCTGGTAGAACAATATTACTTCACCAGCTGGTACAACAATATTACTTCACCAGCTGGTAGAACAATATTACTCTACCAGCTGGTAGAACAATATTACACTACCAGCTGGTAGAACAATATTACTTCACCAGCTGCTAGAACAATATTACTCCACCAGCTGGTAGAACAATATTACTCCACCAGCTGGTAGAACAATATTACTCACCAGCTGGTAGAACAATATTACTTCACCAGCTGGTAGAACAATATTACTCCACCAGCTGGTAGAACAATATTACTTCACCAGCTGGTAGAATATTACCACCAGCTGGTAATATTACTCCACCAGCTGGTAGAACAATATTGCTCCACCAGCTGGTAGAACAATATTACTCCACCAGCTGGTACAAAAATATTGCTTCACTAGCTAGTAGAATATTACTACACCAGCTGGTACAACAATATTACTTCACCAGCCTCTTTCCCGCTTTGAGAGGGAATTGGACCACATATCATATGGCCTCCAGCTGTTTTCAGCAAGTGAACATTATGTTTACTTACTGTATTTTCCACAAAACAGTGATAGTAATCACTTCCAATGATTAAATCAATTGGACTAATTGTGTCCGTCTGTATGTCAGGACAGGCTAACTTGACCTTGGCTGCCTTCAGTGCTGCAACTGTATCTCTTAATCCCCGGATCTGCACTGACTTAGGCAAATCATCGACTACCACAGCTTCTACTGTCTTTTTCCTGTTTCCTAGACCAACAGTGAATCTGTCTAGGTCATAATTCTGCTTACCAGAACTTTGGAAAAATCCAGCTATATCAAACTGTATTTTTGCATGGGGTTGCTTATTCAGTTTTTGCAACACTGTACGTCTTATGAAAGACCTTTGTGAGCCTTGATCAAATAATGTTAGGACATTGGTTTTGTGCAATTTATGGCATAACTCTACTCGAGCTATTGGGAGAGCAGTCGATTTAGACTTATCTCTCACATTTAATGCTGCTGTTTGTTGACTTCCTGACTCTGTGGAAGTCGGTTGTTCAGCATAAGTGCTTGGGCATAATGTCGTATGATGCATTCCCTTGCATTTAAAACACTTCTTCAGTGAGCATTTACCTCCCTTGTGTTTACCAACACATTTAGTGCACCTTTCCAGCTGTTGAGCACGTTGTTTCCGTGCCTCCATTGTTGTGTATTGAATGCAATACTGTGCCCAATGTGTTTCATCACAAAGTACACATTTTGGAGTACGTTTATGTGTGACAGTCTGTTTACTGTCTGTTGTGTTCACAGCTTGATAAGTGCCTACATGGGATTTCCCATTATGTGGTTTAGTGGGAGTAGGTACACTCTTTTTGTACTGAGTTGAAGGTTTATTATCCACAACAGGATTAGTGGATTTCTCATCTTGTCTCGTTGCTTGCATGCATGAGACTATTGTTTGTAAACCATTGTTAATTTCTTCACAAGTGAAATAGCGTTTATTGAACATAAGATTTAAAAGTTCAATGGTTTGTGTTGACAGTTTATCTTGTATAATACCACTGATAAACCAATCACATTGATTTAGGTTATATTTAACTCCTAGAGTTCTGAGACTATTGTCTAATGTGATCTTAAATGACTGTAAGTCTGAAAGACAATGTTTGGGTGGTTTCAAGCTTGACTGCATGTCTAACCCTGGCTTTGTCAGAATAAGATAATTATCTGCTAAGACACGTAAGACTAGAGCATAATTGCCTTTGACCACCGGAAATGATTTAATCAATTCATAGGGTTCACCTTTCACGAGATATCTGAGATAATTGAACTTAGCTATCTCATCTATGTCAGTACGTGAATTCACTAAAGAATGAAACCCACTAATGAACTCTTCATAATTGTTACCTTCAAAAATAGGCATAGCCAATTTAGGAAGATTTTGTAAGCCAACACCAGGTGTGGCAGGTGTGGGGACAGGTGTCTGACCACTAGTTACAGTAGGTCTCTGTGACAAAGTTTTGTGGTAGATAGCCTGTATTCCTGTCCACCTTAATTGTTGTTCACTAAAGGTATCCAAGACACTTTTAATTCCTTCCTCTGATGGGTTGGTATCTAGAAATTCATTTTCATAGATCTCATAGCCTGAATTAATGATTTCCAGACGTTTATTAAATAATTGAGATTCAATTTCCAACTGATCATAGTCTACATTTGTGTCTTGGGTTAATCCTATACAGACTGAAATTAATTGTTCTAATTGGGTAATTTTCATCTGTAAAGATTTGAATTTTGTGGTTAATGACGACATTTTGCTAGGATAATGACTAACAGCACACTTAGAGTGTTTAAAATACAGCCTCACAGCTGAGTTTGTTTTGAATGTGTCAGCACACTGGTGACCTACTAACCATTCCTCAAGGTCAGTGGCCTTGAGGGTGCAGAGTACATATGGATGAACCAACACCGACGTTGTTTATGTCCTGAATTGCTGTCTCAGCTAAACCAGTGTGTCGCAGTACTGATGTCACTTCACACATTAATAATATTACACTGTATATACATCACACATATATATTCAATGTTTATATACATACATATGTCAAATGTTACAATGAAAGTATGAAAGTTTAAACTTAATATAACTTCCCATATTATATAAGAGACAAACATAATACACAGTTTCTTTTAATGTGTGTCTATAAACATTTAGAAACACTTGTGTGTATATACACTATGTGTATATATATATACACATTCAGACCAGCTGTGAGCTTCTGAGCCACTCACTGACTTAAGCAGAATTGGAGACGAGTGTAAAATGAAGGTTTGTTCTGCGCAGAGTTGGGTGAGTGGGGGAGTTTTCCTCAGCTGTACTGTCCCCCAACCTTGGGTGAGCTCTTGCCGGCTCGCGTTTTCTATGCCTCGCACTGGTTTCCCATGCTCTTTGACTGAGAGTAGGAACTCATATATTCTGGTTTCTTTTGTAAAAACACTAGTTTTACAATGTTTTTTGAAGGACCTTGGATCGTAGATACTTATACACTGTAGTATAAGTCTTTGGACCACCATGTGGCCACTATCCAGTTCGAAGGACCAAAATTGTGGAGGAATGTACCCCTACGATAAAGTGGACTTTTAATGTTGCTATACTTAGCTTGTAGATGCATCCACGACTATTCAGCCATCCCAATAATCGCTGTTGATGCAGACTTTCACATCCCCCACACAGCTGTATGGATGTATAAAATTTATGTAGGTATAAAATATTGCCCCAAAGGAGTGTATGCTATATAATCAGTCATTGAATGGACTTAATGGCGGTTTACTCACTGTGTTTGGGCAGATCGCCCACGAGTAACCGGGTGAATGATAAATCTGCCTGGATTATGATGTTCCCAACTGCGCAGTTTTATGAACATAAACATGTCTGAGCAGACTTACCTGGGTATTTGTAACGGACCCTTAATTTACACCCGGATATCGCTGTCTTGATTTGTAGAACGCTGATGAGTCACCGTCTTGTTTTCAATGTAGTTCTCTAGCGATTGTCTCTCTACGTTTGTCTTTTAGCAGTAATAAGAAGTTGCACACACTTCTGAATTTACCGCGATTTTAATCACTAAATGCCCTGGAGCAGAGTTTTTATCCAATTTCCCAACGTTAGTGGAGATTAAATTAGTGCACCGACATCCACGACTAATGTCTTTCTTAAGTTAAATCCCCTCACGCCGTATGACCCGTTTCTTGGGTGGCAGAGTTCAATCTAACCCCTCGTGCAGCCTCGTACCTCAGCAGGGCTTGGCATTGCTGACATCAGCACAATTTCAACAATTGCCACATGCTGCTACAAGTGGCAATTAAAATGCTTGTGTTCTCTAAATACTTTGATCACTGGAACACATGATTGTAAATTCAAGTGTAGAAATGGAAACAGTAGTTTCCTGTAACTTTTCTGTTATGGCAAAGAGTTACATTTATTTCAAATGTCTATTGACTCATATAGACTCATTGCTACTTGGTCAGACAACATGTGACACACTGTGATCAATTCATCTGGTATTAGTTAATTTGTTGTTGAAGCCAGACACGCCATCTGGCTCTTTCTAAGGGCGGAAAGGGTAGGGCCCTTTCTAAGGGCAGAAAAGGTAGATAACCCCTTCTACAGTATTAACATTATAGTATACAGGAAGCTACAGTTTTTGACCTTCTTATCAGACTCGTTAGGTTTGATGAGTAGCGTTTTGTTTGTTCTCTTGATATTTGTCCCATTCTGTACTGTTTTTCATATAGGTGCTTTATATTAATGGACTTGAGTATGCTGGGGGTTAGCCAGGGACTATTTAATCTTTTAGTTGTGATTTGTTTAGTTTTTTTAGGGCAGTGTTTAACATTACCATATTCAAGTAGCTACTGTATTAACATTACAGTATACAGGCAGCTACATTATTAAGATTACTGTATACAGGTAGCTACAGTATGAACATTACAGTATACAGGCAGCTACAGTATAAACATTTCTGTATACGTAGCTACGGTATTATCCTTACAATATATACGTAGCTACAGTATTAACATTACAGTATAAAGGCAGCTGCAGTAATAACAATACAGTACACAGGTAGCTACAGTATTAACATTACAGTATACAGGTAGCTACAGTATTACCATTACAGTATACAGGTAGCTACAGTATTAGCATTAGAGTATACAGGTAGGTACTGAATTAACATTACAGTATAGAGGAAGCTACAGTATTAGCATTACAGAATACAGGTAGCTACTGTATTAACATTACTGTACAAAGGTAGCTGCTGTATTAACATTACAGTATACAGGTAGCTAATGTATTATCATTACAGTTTACAGGCAGGTGCAGTATTAACATTACAGTATACAGGTAGCTACTATATTAACATTACTGTATACAGGTAGCTACAGTATTAACACTACACTATACATGTAGCTACAGTATTAACACTACACTATACATGTAGCGAAAGTATTAACATTACAGTGTACAGGAATCTACAGTATACAGATAGCTACAGTATTAAAATAACAGTACATAGGTAGCTAAAGTATTAACATTACAATAAACATGCAACTACAGTATTTAAATTACAGTATACAGGTAGCTACTGCATTCACATTACAGTTTACAGGTAGCTACAGAATTAACATAACACTATAGAGGTAGCTACAGTATAAACATTACAGTATACAAGCAGCTACAGCATTAACATTACAGTATACGGGTAGCTACTGCATTAACATTACAGTAAACAGGTAGCTACAGTATTAGCATTACAGTATACAGGTAGCTACAGTAATAACATTACAGTATACAAGTAGCTACAGTCTTAACATTACAGTATACAGTTTGCTACAGTATTAAAATTACAGTATAGAGGCAGCTTCAGTATTAACATTACAGTATACAGGCAGCTACAGTATTACCATTACAGAATATACTCATCTACAGTTTTAGCATTACAGTATACAGGTTGCTACAATAATAACATTAAAGTGTACAGGTACCTACAGTATTAACATTACAGTATACAGGAATCTGCAGTAATAACATTACATTTTACAAGTAGCTAATGTATTAACATTACAGTATACAGATAGCTAATGTATTAACATTACAGTATAGAGGTAGCTACTGTATTAACATTACAGTATACAGGTAGGTAATGTATTAACATTACAGTTCACAGGTAGCTACAGTATTAACATTACAGTATTCATGTAGCTACTGTATTAACATTACAATATACAGGTAGCTCATGTATTAACATTACAGTTTACAGGTAGCTACAGTATTAACATTACAGTATTCATGTAGCTACTTTATTAACATTACTGTATACAGGAAGCTACTGTAATAACATTACAGCATAGAGGTAGCTACAATATTAACCTTACAGAATACAGGTAGCTACAGTATTAACATTAGAGTATACAGGTTGCTACAGTATTAACATTACAGTATACAGGTAGCTACTGCGTTAGCATTTCAGTATACAGGTGTTATGATCAGGGCCTCATTTATTAGCCTGTTTTGCCCCGTCGTAACAAGTTATTTAATTAAGCTTTGATTGTTTCATCGTTAGAGAAAATCATTATAGTATTATGGTAATTTTTAGGAGATTGACCCAAGCAAGTAAAATTTGAGAAATTTAATATAAAAGAATTCATATAATTATTCAATGTATGGTATAAAGTTATCTCTATCATGATAAAGTTTATTCGAAAACAGTCGACATATGACTTTACTTGTTTCTGTACAATAATCATATTCAACGACATGAGTCTTATACAAATAATATTTTACATTAACGTTTCGCAATACAATAACTGAGACCAATGCCTCAATAAAGGCAGAGAAGTATAAAATATCAATTGAAACATCAAATACAATTTCTTGAGACAATAATTCAGAATACTGACCAAAGCTCAGCTAATACAAGCTATCACCGTAAGTCGTGGATGAATAGACAATTTTCAAACCATACTAGAGACTTAACAAACCCTCTTAAAGGTGGAATAACTTCCCAAGCCTACTCCAAAGAGCGTATGACTACTCTTGTGAAAGTCAGTGAACCTACTCCTGGTCAGGAGTGGATGTGTGAACCTACTCCTGGTCAGGAGTGGATGTGTGAACCTACTCCTGGTCAGGAGTGGATGTGTGAACCTACTCCTGGTCAGGAGTGGATGTGTGAACCTACTGACGATCGTCAATGTTTGATGAAACGACGTCATGTAGGTCACGTGACTGAGGGAGGGGAGACCGGCCACTACCTAAACAGGTACCCGGCAGTATGACTTTTTTTTTTATATTTTATTAAACATAAACTTACATACATTATTAACATACCTTGAACCAAATATAACAAACCAAACAAATTTACATAGTAAAATATGAACTCATTCAAAACGTAACTTTTCTTTAACAATTTTAAATAACATCATAAAACATAATATATTATCCAAACATTAAACAATAGCAAACATCAAAACGAGCATCAGACACCAAAAGTGTATTTATTTATGACAGTGCTATACATTCTTATTATCAACTTGCAACTAAACAATTTAACTCCAATCCACAAAATAGATGAAATCTGCTCAATAAACCTAAAAGTACAACACATCCACCACACCTGGTTATTACACCCAAAAAAAAATTGGCTTTAACCAACAACAAAATGTGACAACATACCCACACCCAACCCGAGCCAAAAAAAACATTATAAGCTCTCACAAAATAAATGATCAACTGATCACTATCAGTCATACACAACATAGAAGCCGTACATTAAACCCTAAACATAAAGGCTTCCAAACAACATACAACAAACCATTCACTCTAATTGCTACAAAATATTTACCCATCCATAAAAACTTCCACTTCCCACACATTCCATCCTTTCACACTTGACAATACAACAAACCAAACATCTCATAACACTTCACCACACAGGGTAAAGTAAACAAAACCAAACCGAGGCCTATACTACCTCAAACACCGTACCAAGATCTCAACACATAAGGCTTAAAACAGAACCTTATAAAAACATACCGTGATTCCTTGCATAACACCAAACACACATTCATGTCCACAGGAACACAGCCAAAACAGAAGGAAACCAAAACCCTCCCACTCCTAAGAACTACAGCTATACCCCCCCTCCCTACACCTACCACACATCACCAAACACCCCACCCACACTAATATAACCTCAATAACCCTCCACTGTCAAAACTCTATACTCTGACGGAAAAACTCTCCCAACTCCCCCATAAATCTCCCTATTCCTACATTTCGTTCTAAAATTAGGGCAGCCAAAGCTTTAACCCCCACCCTCACCTCCAAACCCCTCATACTCCAAACCACGAAAATATAATCCAAAACAATGTACGTCAATGCCCTGCGCACACTTTTCGAGTAATCACCCAAATCTAAACTTAAAGCACGCAACACGGACACACCCTCCCACTAATCAAATTCAACACCCCCTACCCAATCCCTCACCTTTCCCATGTCCCTACAAAATACACCACATGAAATGCCGTCTCCCACTCCCCACATTTATCACACTCCCATTATTTGTCATACCCATCATAAAAAGCTGACTCTTTGCTACCAAAATCCCATGCAAAAACTTAAAACCCACCTCCCGAACACTTGGACGAACCTTAACCTTCCTAAACCACCACCAAATACTCTTCCAGTCATACAAAGGAAAGATTCCTCTCCCTCACTACCCCTTTCCCTACACCCACCCTATCCAACCTACTCGCACGCACCTTTACCGAATCCCGAACCACCATAAGGAACCGAAGGACCCCTCACATCCCACCAACTCTCTACCTCCCCACCACTTCCTCGCCTCCTCATCACCCCACCTATGCGCCTACCCCCTGTCCCCCCGTAAAACGAAATTCCTGTTTCAAAAACACTGCGCAGCCTCAGTCTTAGAGGAACCAAACCCAAACCCCACATTGAACTCTAGTTTCCACCACCTCCTTATTTAACCAGTGCCTACCCCTTCCCCACACAAAATTATAAACTCCCTTTTCCAACCTACGAACATCCCCTCCAACAAAGGTAAAACTGCCGCCCTAAACCATAACTTACTGTATACTAATACATTCACCACAACAACTCTTTGTAATAAAGTTACCTCCTTCACCCCAACCCTTCATCCTATCCAAAGCTTTATCTACCACCTCCCTAGAATTCACCTCCTTGCCCTTACTAGATTACCACAAAACACTATACCACAAACTTTCAACTCCTCAACGCAAGACCATCCCTCCCTTACCCCAACGCCCCTATCCAACTTCCTACCTCTAACAAAACCGATTTACTCCTATTAACACTCATGCCCATCACCTTACCAAACCTCACCACCAAATCACTGATCCATCGTAAACATTCACTAGATGTTACCAACAACGTGGTATCATCTACATAACCTATTATTTCAGCCCTGCACCCCCACCCTCCCTCCTTGTCCTTTTCAACCAACCGAAAAGAGGTCCTGCAAAAACGCAAAAGGATCTGAGTTAACATCCCTGACGAATACGCTCTCTATTACTCCCAACTAACTGCCACATTAATTTACCTAACAATGCCTCAGATTATATAAATGAACCTAACCCACATTCCACCAAAACCCTGTCTCCCATAATCGCAACAATGCTCCCCTATGCACCCTACATAAGTAGCCATATCCAAACCAACACACGCCTTCACCAACTTCTATAAAACCCTTAATCCTCCTATGTCCCATTCTCATACTCCTCCCTGGGATCCCAAATTGCCCCTCAGCATACCAACCTTCAAACCCCTTTAAGCTATTTGCCAAAATACAGTATGACTAGTTACACTACATGACCACCACAGTAAAATGTAACATCCACTAACATGAGCTACACAAAATAGTATAAAGTAAGCATTTTCGTTTTAGCTAATAACGGAAATATCCAATATCCATTATAAAAATACACACAATATAAAATGTTGGTCAAGGGTATACCTGTACAACAGGTACTACTGTATAAACATTACAGTATACAGGCTGCTCTCTAATAACATTACATTATACAGGTAGCTTCTGAATTAACATTTACAGACACATGCAGCTACAGTATTACATTACAGTATACAGGCAGCTACAGTATTAACATTACAGTATACAGGTAGCTACAGTATTAAATTACAGTATACAGGTAGCTACAGTATTACATTACAGTATACATGGTAGCTACAGTATTAACATTACAGTATACAGGTAGCTAAGTATTAAATTACAGTATACAGGACTACAGTATTAAATTACAGTATACAGGCATACAGTATTAACATTACAGTATACAGGAGATACGTATTAACATTCAGATACAGGTAGTTACAGTATTAACATTACAGTATACAGGCAACAACAGTATTAAATTACAGTATACGGAGCTACAGTATAAACATTACAGTATACGGAGCTACAGTATTAACATTACAGTATACAGGCCTACAGTATTAACATTACAGATACAGGCAGCTACAGTATTAACATTACAGTATACAGGAGCTACAGTATTAACATTACAGTATAGGCAGCTACAGTATTAATATTACAGTATACAGGAGCTACATATTAACATTACAGTATACGGCAGCTACAGTATTAACATTACAGTATACATGAGCTACAGTATTAACATTACAGTATACAGGTTACAGTATTAATTACAGTATCAGTACATTAACATTACAGTATACAGGCAGCTACAGTATTAACATTACAGTATACAGGCAGCTACAGTATTAACATTACAGTATACAGGCAGCTACAGTATTAATATTACAGTATACAGGATCGCTACAGTATTAACATTACAGTATACTTACAGCTACAGTATTAACATTACAGTATACAGGCAGCTACAGTATTAATATTACAGTATACAGGTAGTTACAGTATTAACATTACAGTATACAGGCAGCTACAGTATTAACATTACAGTATACAGGTAGCTACAGTATTAACATTACAGTATACAGGCAGCTACAGTATTAACATTACAGTATACAGGCAGCTACAGTATTAACATTACAGTATACAGGAAGCTACAGTATTAACATTACAGTATACAGGCAGCTACAGTATTAACATTACAGTATACAGGCAGCTACAGTATTAATATTACAGTATACAGGCAGCTACAGTATTAACATTACAGTATACAGGCAGCTACAGTAATAATATTACAGTATACAGGCAGCTACAGTATTACCATTACAGTATACTGGCAGCTACAGTATTAACATTACAGTATACAGGCAGCTACAGTATTAACATAACAGTATACAGGCTTCTACAGTATTAACATTACAGTATACAGGCAGCTACAGTATTAACATTACAGTATACAGGCAGCTACAGTATTAATATTACAGTATACAGGCAGCTACAGTATTAACATTACAGTATACTTACAGCTACAGTATTAACATTACAGTATACAGGCAGCTTCAGTATTAATATTACAGTATACAGGCAGCTACAGTATTATTATTACAGTATACAGGCAGCTACAGTATTAACATTACAGTATACAGGCACCTACAGTATTAATATTACAGTATACTGGCAGCTACAGTGTTAACATTACAGTATACAGGCAGCTACAGTATTAACATTACAGTATACAGCCAGCTACAATATTAATGTTACAGTATACAGGCAGCTACAGTATTTATATTACAGTATACAGGTAGTTACAGTATTAACATTACAGTATACAGGCAGCTACAGTATTAACATTACAGCTATAACAGTACATATTACACAGTTACATGATACAGGAGCTAAGTATTAACATTACAGTATACAGGTAGCTACAGTATTACCATTACAGTATTAACATTACAGTATACATGCTTCTACAGTATTAACATTAAAGTATACAGGCTTCTACAGTATTAATATTGCAGTATACAGGCAGCTACAGTATAACATTACAGTATACAGGCTGCTACAGTATTAACATTACAGTATACAGGAAACTACAGTATTAACATTACAGTATACAGGCAGCTACAGTATTAACATTACAGTATACTGGCAGCTACAGTATTAACATTACAGTATACAGGCAGTATAGTATTAACATAACAGTATACAGGCTTCTACAGTATTAACATTACAGTATACAGGCAGCTACAGTATTAACATTACTGTATACAGGCAGCTACAGTATTAACATTACAGTATATAGGCAGCTACAGTAATAATATTACAGTATAGAGGCAGCTACAGTATTAACATTACAGTATACTTACAGCTACAGTATTTACATTACAGTATACAGGCAGCTACAGTATTAATATTACAGTATACAGGCAGCTACAGTATTATTATTACAGTATACAGGCAGCTACAGTATTAACATTACAGTATACAGGCAGCTTCAGTATTAATATTACTGTATACAGGTAGTTAAAGTATTAACATTACAGTATACAGGCAGCTACAGTATTAATATTACAGTATACTGGCAGCTACAGTATTAACATTACAGTATACAGGCAGCTACAGTATTAATATTACAGTATACAGGTAGTTACAGTATTAACATTACAGTATACAGGCAGCTACAGTATTAACATTACAGTATAGAGCTACAGTATTAACATTACATACGGAGTAATAGTACAGGAGCTACAGTATTAACATTACGTATACAGGCAGCTACGTATTAAATTCAGTATACGGCAGCTACGTATTACATTCAGTATACAGGCGCTACAGTATTAACATTACAGTATACAGGAGCTCAGTATTAACATTACAGTATACAGGAGCTACAGTATTAACATTACAGTATACAGGCAGCTACAGTATTAACATTACAGTATAGGAGCTACAGTTACATTACAGTATCGGCTTATACTGTTTACGGATATTTACTTCAGTATACAGGCGCTACAGTATTAACATTACAGTATACAGAGCACAGTATATTACATTACAGGATACAGATTAAATTACAGTATCAGGCTCAGTATTAACATTACAGTATACAGGAGCTACAGTATTAACATTACAGTATACAGGCCTACAGTATTAAATTACAGTATACAGGCGCTACAGTATTAACATTACGTATACAGGGCTACAGTATTAACATTACAGTATACAGGTACTCAAGTATTAACATTACAGTATACAGGCAGCTCAGTATTAACATTACATATACAGGCAGCTACAGTATTAAATTACAGTATACAGGTAGCTACAGTATTAACATTACAGTATACAGGCGCTCAGTATTAACATTACAGTATACAGGTCAGCTACAGTATAACTACAGTATACTTAGAGCACAGTATAACATTACAGTATACAGGCAGCTACAGTATTAATACAGTATACAGGCAGCTACAGTATTAACATTAAGATACACAGCTAAGTTTAATTTACAGTATACAGGGCTAAGTATTAACATTACATAAAAAAAAAAAAAAAAAAAAAAAAAAAAAAAAAAAAAAAAAAAAAAAAAAAAAAAAAAAAAAAAAAAAAAAAAAAAAAAAAAAAAAAAAAAAAAAAAAAAAATTTTTTTTTTTTTTTTTTTTTTTTTTTTTTTTTTTTTTTTTTTTTTTTTTTTTTTTTTTTTTTTTTTTTTTCAGGCAGCTACAGTATTAACATTACAGTATACAGGCTAGCTACAGTATTAACATTCTAGTATACAGGCACTACAGTATTAATATTACGTATACAGGAGCTACAGTATTAACATTACAGTATACAGGCAGCTACAGTATTAACATTACAGTATACAGGCAGCTACAGTATTAACATTACAGTATACAGGCTACAGTATTAACATTACAGTATACAGGCAGCTACAGTATTAACATTACAGTATACAGGCAGCTACAGTGTTTGTTTTACAAAGTCAATAAAAGTTTTGCTTCAGTAAAGTTGTTTTTAGCTTAATTGTTTAAGTCTTTTTCTGTATTAACTATTATAATGACTTATAATGTTTTTCAGATCTTGTGACGAAGATGAATCAGATGACTGAGTAACTTTACTGAGATAATAAAATAAAGATGTGAAAGTCTGATAACTGTCAGGCAAAGGAAAGAAGTCTGGATAACTTGTCCAGGCCAGGAAGTCTGGATAACTTATCCAGGCCAGGAAGTCTGGATAACTTGTCCAGGCCAGGAAGTCTGGATAACTTGAGTCGAAATTCCAGCCAGGAAGTCTGGATAACTTGTCCAGGCCAGGAAGTCTGGATAACTTGTCAGCGAGCTGGATAACTTGATCCAGCAAGTCTGGATAACTTGTCCAGGCCAGGAAGTCTGGATAACTTGTCCAGGCAAGAAGTCGGATAACTTGTCCAGGCCAGAAGTCTGGATAACTTGTCAGGCCAGAAGTCTGGATAACTTGTCCTGGCAGAAGTCTGGATAACTTGTCCAGCAAGCTGATAACTCAGGGAAGTCTGGATAACTTGTCCAGGCCAGGAAGTCTGGATAACTTGTCCAGGCCAGGAAGTCTGGATAACTTGTCCAGGCCAGGAAGTCTGGATAACTTGTCGCAAAGTCTGGATATTCCAGCCGAAGCTGGATAACTTGTCCAGGCCAGAAGTCTGGATAACTTGTCCAGGCCAGGAAGTCTGGGTAACTTGTCCAGGCCAGAAGTCTGGATAATTTGTCCAGGCCAGGAAGTCTGATAACTTGTCCAGCCAGGAAGCTGGATAACTTGTCAAGGCCAGAAGTCTGGATAACTTGTCTAGGCCAGGAAGTCTGGATAACTTGTCCTGCAGAAGTCTGGATAACTTGTCCTGGCAGAAGTCTGGATAACTTGTCCAGGCTAGGAAGTCTGGATAACTTGTCCAGGCCAGGAAGTCTGGATAACTTGTCCAGGCCAGAAGTCTGGATAACTTGTCCAGACCAGAAGTCTGATAACTTTTCAGCAAGTCTGACTGATAACTTGTCCTGACTACTGAAGTCTGGATAACATTGTTCAGACCTGTAAGCTGGATAACTTGTTCACTAGTAAGCAGTATAACTTGATTAAGCGTGATAACTGTACATAGTTTACTGGATAACTTATAGCCAGGATACTTTCAACCAGTAAGCCAGATAACTTTATAAGCCAGATAACTTCAAACCAGTAAGCCAGGATAACTTTCCTGAAAGTTATCTCAATTTTCTACCAGTTATCAGATAACATCTTCAACAAGTCTGGATATAAATTCCATCTTATTTTATACTTTACTATAATTTTAAAATTATAAACATTGTTCAATGTTTACTGTGACTCTTAACATTGTTCAATGTTTACTGTGACTCTTAACATTGTTCAATGTTTACTGTGACTCTTAACATTGTTCAATGTTTACTGTGACTCTTAACATTGTTCAATGTTTACTGTGACTCTTAACATTGTTCAATGTTTACTGTGACTCTTAGCATTGTTCAATGTTTACTGTGACTTTAACATTGTTCAATGTTTACAGTGACTCTTAACATTGTTCAATGTTTACTGTGACTCTTAACATTGTTCAATGTTTACTGTGACTCTTAACATTGTTCAATGTTTACTGTGACTCTTAACATTGTTCAATTTTAGTGACTTTAACATGTTCAATGTTTATGTGACTCTTAACATTGTTCAATGTTTACTGTGACTCTTAACATTGTTCAATGTTTACTGTGACTCTTAACATTGTTCAATGTTTACTGTGACTCTTAACATTGTTCAATGTTTACTGTGACTCTTAACATTGTTCAATGTTTACTGTGACTCTTAACATTGTTCAATGTTTACTGTGACTCTTAACATTGTTCAATGTTTACTGTGACTCTTAACATTGTTCAATGTTTACTGTGACTCTTAACATTGTTCAATGTTTACTGTGACTCTTAACATTGTTCAATGTTTACTGTGACTCTTAACATTGTTCAATGTTTACTGTGACTCTTAACATTGTTCAATGTTTACTGTGACTCTTAACATTGTTCAATGTTTACTGTGACTCTTAACATTGTTCAATGTTTACTGTGACTCTTAACATTGTTCAATGTTTACTGTGACTCTTAACATTGTTCAATGTTTACTGTGACTCTTAACATTGTTCATGTTTACTGTGACTCTTAACATTGTTCAATGTTTACTGTGACTCTTAACATTGTTCATGTTTACTGTGACTCTTAACATTGTTCAATGTTTACTGTGACTCTTAACATTGTTCAATGTTTACTGTGACTCTTAACATTGTTCAATGTTTACTGTGACTCTTAACATTGTTCAATGTTTACTGTGACTCTTAACATTGTTCATGTTTACTGTGACTCTAACATTGTTCAATGTTTACTGTGACTCTTAACATTGTTCAATGTTTACTGTGACTCTAACATTGTTCAATGTTTACTGTACTCTTAACATTGTTCAATGTTTACTGTGACTCTTAACATTGTTCAATGTTTACTGTGACTCTTAACATTGTTCAATGTTTACTGTGACTTTAACATTGTTCAGTTTATTAACTTCTGTTTAAATTGTTCAAGTTTACTGTTTATACTTAACATTGTATTACAAGTTAATATTCTTAATCATTAAACATCAATGATGTCTCTAACAATTAGTTTACAATAACTAACATTTTAAACATGTAACATATCTAAATGTTGTAACTTGTACTAATATTTAACATTATTAACTATGTTACTAAAGTTAAGTTATGTACACTAATGTTTACTTAACTTCATAACAAAATTCCCTAAAATAATGCAAGCTACTGATATTAACATTAACAGTATACAGTAGTAACTGTTACGTTAATCTTAACAAACAGTGCACTAGTATTAACATTACAGTATACAGGAGCTACAGTATTAACATTACAGTATACAGTAGCTACAGTATTAACATTACAGTTACAGTAGCTACATATTAACATTACAGTATACAGGAGCTACAGTATTAACATTACAGTATACAAGTAGCTACAGTATAACATTACAGTATACAAGGAGCTACAGTATTAACATTACAGTATACAGGAGCTACAGTATTAACATTACAGTATACAGGTAGCTACAGTATTAAATTACAGTATACAGGTAGCTACAGTATTAACATTACAGTATACAGGTAGCTACAGTATTAACATTACAGTATACAGGTAGCTACAGTATTAACATTACAGTATACAGGCAGCTACAGTATTAACATTACAGTATACAGGTAGCTACAGTATTAACATTACAGTATACAGGCAGCTACAGTATTAACATTACAGTATACAGAGCTACAGTATTAACATTACAGTATACAGGCAGCTACAGTATTAACATTACAGTATACAGGTAGCTACAGTATTAACATTACAGTATACAGGCAGCTACAGTATTAACATTACAGTATACAGGTAGCTACAGTATTAACATTACAGTATACAGGTAGCTACAGTATTAACATTACAGTATACAGGTAGCTACAGTATTAACATTACAGTATACAGGAGCTACAGTATTAACATTACAGTATACAGGCAGCTACAGTATTAACATTACAGTATACAGGCAGCTACAGTATTAACATTACAGTATACAGGTAGCTACAGTATTAACATTACAGTATACAGGAGCTACAGTATTAACATTACAGTATACAGGCAGCTACAGTATTAACATTACAGTATACAGGCAGCTACAGTATTAACATTACAGTATACAGGCAACTACAGTATTATTACAGTATCAGAGCTAATAAACAACAGTTACGGCTAGCTACATATTAACATTACAGTATACAGGTAGCTACAGTATTAACATTACAGTATACAGGTACTATAGTATTAACATTACAGTATACAGGTAGCTACAGTATTAACATTACAGTATACAGGCTGCTACAGTATTAACATTACAGTATACAGGTAGCTACAGTATTTACATTACAGTATACAGGCAGCTACAGTATTAACATTACAGTATACCGGCAGCTACAGTATTAACATTACAGTATACAGGTAGCTACAGTATTAACATTACAGTATTCAGGTAGCTACAGTATTAACATTACAGTATACAAGTAGCTACAGTATTAACATTACAGTATACAGGTAACTACAGTATTAACATTACGTATACAGTGCTCGTATACAAAGAAGCAGCTACAGTAAACATTACAGTATACAGGTGCTACATATTAATTTACAGTATACAGGTAGCTACAGTATAAATTACAGTATAGGTAGCTAGTTTAACATTACAGTATACAGGCAGCTACAGTATTAACATTACAGTATACAGGTAGCTACAGTATTAACATTACAGTATACAGGCAGCTACAGTATTAACATTACAGTATACAGGAGCTACAGTATTAACATTACAGTATACAGGTAGCTACAGTATTAACATTACAGTATACAGGAGCTACAGTAATAAATTACAGTATACAGGCAGCTACAGTAACAACAAACAGTGCACTATTAACTTACGTTAACCTACAACCATAAATAGTAACGTTACGTTAACTACAAACAGTGACATATAACTTTACGTTAATCTCAAAAACATACAGTAACACAGTTTACGTAATAAACACAACAGTGACAATAGTTAGTGTTTACCTGGAGTCTACCTGGAGGGCATTCCGGGGATCGACGTCCCCGCGGCCCGGTCTATGACCAGGCGTCCCGGTGGATCAGGGCCTGATCAACGAAGCTGTTACTGCTGGCTGCACGTAGTCCAACGTACGAACCACAGCCCGGCTGATCTGGCACTGACTTTAGGTATCTGTCCAGCTCCCTCTTTAAGGCAACCAGAGGTCTACTGGTAATGCCCCTTATGGTTGGTGGGAGGCTGTTGAACAGTCTTGGGCCCTGGACACTTATTGTACGTTGCACCGTCTGCCAAGACTTTTGCTTTCGTATGGAGTGATTTCTGTGTGCATATTAGGGACCAGTCCCTCCAGAATCTTCCAGGTGTAGATTATGATATATCTCTCTCGCCTGCGCTCCAGTGAATATAAGTTTAGTGCTTCCAGGCGTTACCAGTAGTTAAGGTGTTTGATGGAACTTATACGTGCAGTTAAGGTTCTCTGTACATTCTCTAGATCTGCAATTTCACCTGCCATGAATGTTGATGTTAATGTACAGCAGTATTCTAGCCTAGAGAGAACAAGTGATTTAACAAACATCATCGACAGTGACACTAGTAACTGTTACTGTTAATATCTAACAAAAACAACAGTGACACTAGTTACTGTTACTGTTAATCTCTAACAAAAACAACAGTGACACTAGAAACTGTTACTGTTAATCTCTAACAAAACAACAGTGACACTAGTTACTGTTACTGTTAATGTCTAACAAAAACAACAGTGACACTAGTAACTGTTACTGTTAATCTCTAACAAAAACAACAGTGACACTAGTAACTGTTACTGTTAATCTCTAACAAAAACAACAGTGACACTAGTAACTGTTACTGTTAATCTCTAACAAAAACAACAGTGACACTAGTAACTGTTACTGTTAATATAGAACAAAAACAACAGTGACACTAGTAACTGTTACTGTTAATCTCTAACAAAAACAACAGTGACACTAGTAACTGTTATTGTTAATATAGAACAAAAACAACAGTGACACTAGTAACTGTTACTGTTAATCTCTAACAAAAACAACAGTATCACTAGTTACTGTTACTGTTATTTTTCTAACAAAAACAACAGTGACACTAGTAACTGTTACTGTTAATCTCTAACAAAAACAACAGTGACACTAGTTACTGTTACTCTTAATATCTAACAAAAACAACAGTGACACTAGTAAATGTTACTGTTAATCTCTAACAAAAACAACAGTAACACTAGTTATTGTTACTGTTAATGTTTAACCAAAACAACAGTGACATTAGTTACTGTTACTGTTAATCTCTAACAAAAACAACAGTGACACTAGTAACTGTTACTGTTAATTTCTAACAAAAACAACAGTGACACTAGTTACTGTTACTGTTAATCTCTAACAAAAACAACAGTGACACTAGTTACTGTTACTGTTAATCTCTAACAAAAACAACAGTGACACTAGTTACTGTTACTCTTAATATCTAACAAAATCAACAGTGACACTAGTTACTGTTACTGTTAATGTCTAACAAAAACAACAGTGACACTAGTTACTGTTACTGTTAATGTCTAACAAAAACAACAGTGACACTAGTAACTGTTACTGTTAATCTCTAACAAAAACAACAGTGATACTAGTAACTGTTACTGTTAATATAGAACAAAAACAACAGTACCACTAGTAACTGTTGCTGTTAATCTCTAACAAAAATAACAGTAACACTAGTAACTGTTACTGTTAATCTCTAACAAAAACAACAGTGGTAGTAGTAACTGTTACTGTTAATCTCTAACAAAAACAACAGTGACACTAGTAACTGTTACTGTTAATATAGAACAAAAACAACAGTGACACTAGTAACTGTTAATGTTAATCTCTAACAAAAACAACAGTGACACTAGTAACAGTTATTGTTAATATAGAACAAAAACAACAGTGACACTAGTAACTGTTACTGTTAATCTCTAACAAAAACAACAGTATCACTAGTTACTGTTACTGTTATTTTTCTAACAAAAACAACAGTGACACTAGTAACTGTTACTGTTAATCTCTAACAAAAACAACAGTGACACTAGTTACTGTTACTCTTAATATCTAACAAAAACAACAGTGACACTAGTAAATGTTGCTGTTAATCTCTAACAAAAACAACAGTAACACTAGTTATTGTTACTGTTAATGTTTAACCAAAACAACAGTGACATTAGAACATAAGAACATAAGAAAGAAGGAACACTGCAGCAGGCCTACTGGCCCATGCGAGGCAGGTCCAAATCTCCAACGGCTTAAGCCAATGCCCCGACCCAGCCAGGTCAGGTTACATTCACTTAAGGAAGGAGCACTGCATCTGACCTAGTAGCACAACCTAGTCAGGACCAATTCACACCCAACCGCACCCACTCATATAATTGTCCAGCCGACCACCTGGTCAGGTCACTTCCACTTAAGGAATTAGTACAGGTCAGGTTACATTTACTTAAGGAAGGAGCACTGCATCTGACCTAGTACAAGCTCACACCCATCCACACCCACTCATGTATTTATCTAACCTATTTTAAAACTACACAACGTCTTAGCATCTATGACGGTACTCGGAGTTTGTTCCACTCATCCACAACTCTATTACCAAACCAATGCTTTCCTATATCCTTCCTGAATCTGAACTTTTCCAACTTGAAACCATTGCTGCGAGTCCTGTCTTGGTTGGATATTTTCAGCACGCTATTTACATCCCTTTGTTTATTCCTGTTTTCCATTTGTACACCTCAGTCATATCCCCCTAATTCTACGCCTTTCTAGAGAGTGCAGATTCAGGGCCCTCAGTCTATCCTCATAGGGAAGATTTCTGATACATGGGATCAACTTTGTCATCCTCCTCTGTACGTTTTCCAGTGCATTTATATCCATTCTGTAATACTGTGACCAGAACTGTGCAGCATAATCTAAATGAGGCCTAACCAAAGATATATAGAGTTGAAGAACAACCTGAGGACTTCTGTTATTTATACTTCTTGATATGAAGCCAAGGATTCTGTTAGCTTTATTGCGAACACTTATGCACTGCTGTCTAGGCTTCAGATTACTACTAACCAGAACTCCTAAATCCTTCTCGCAATTACAAGTAATAAGATCTATATTATTCAGCTTATATGTGGCATGGTTATTGTCCTGCCCAACATTTAGAACTTTGCATTTGTTTACATTAAACTGCATCTGCCACTTCTCCGACCACTGCATCAGTCTATTCAAATCATCCTGGAGTGCTCTAATGTCCTCGTTTGAATGAATTGGACGGCCTATTTTGGTGTCATCAGCAAATTTACTTATGCTACTATTTATTCCCTCATCTATGTCGTTTATGTAAATTGTAAACAACAGGGGCCCAAAACTGACCCCTGTGGAACACCGCTTGAGACACGCCCCCATTCTGATTTCTCTCCATTTATGCAAACTCTCTGCCGCCTATTAGTCAACCATGCCTCTACCCAGGAAAAATTTCTCCTCCTATTCCGTGTGCCTTAAGTTTCTCAGTAGCCTCTGATGTGGAACTTTATCGAAAGCCTTACTGAAGTCCATATACACAATATCATATTCATTACCATGATCTACTTCCTCAAACACCTTAGTGAAAAAAGTTAGTAAATTCGTAAGACATGAACGCCCCTTTGTAAAACCGTGTTGAGATTCATTAATCAATTTATGCTTTTCAAGATGGCTACGTTGCCTCGGCAATTATTGATTCCATAAATTTACCAACTATGGAGGAAGGCTTATTGGTCTATAGTTCAAGCTAAGGACCTGTCACCTGCCTTGTAAATAGGTATTACATTTCCTTTTCCACTTGTCTGGCACTATGCTAGTTTGTAGTGATATATTGAAAAGATTTGCCAAAGGTTTGCTAAGTTCCTCTTTACATTCCTTTAAAACTCTTGCAAACAGTTCATCAGGGCCTGGGGATTTGTTAGGTTTTAATTTCTCTATTTGTCTGAGGACCATGTCACTAGTTACCCCAATCGAGCATAGTCTGTTATCTTCCAGTTCTACATAATTTATTATTTCTGGAATTCTGCTAGTATCTTCCTGAGTAAAACGAGAGGAAGTAAGTATTGAAAATTTCACACATATCCTTATCACTGTCCGTGATCTGTCCTGAGTTACTCTTAAGTGGGCCTATCTTGTCCCTAATCTTACTTCTGTATACCTGAAAGAACCCTTTTGAGTTAGTCTTCGAATCCCTGTTACTGTTAATCTCTAACAAAAACAACAGTGATACTAGTAACTGTTACTGTTAATTTCTAACAAAAACAACAGTGACACTAGTTACTGTTACTGTTAATCTCTAACAAAAACAACAGTGACACTAGTTACTGTTACTGTTAATCTCTAACAAAAACAACAGTGACACTAGTTACTGTTACTCTTAATATCTAACAAAATCAACAGTGACACTAGTTACTGTTACTGTTAATGTCTAACAAAAACAACAGTGACACTAGTTACTGTTACTGTTAATGTCTAACAAAAACAACAGTGACACTAGTAACTGTTACTGTTAATCTCTAACAAAAACAACAGTGATACTAGTAACTGTTACTGTTAATATAGAACAAAAACAACAGTACCACTAGTAACTGTTGCTGTTAATCTCTAACAAAAATAACAGTAACACTAGTAACTGTTACTGTTAATCTCTAGCAAAAACAACAGTGGTAGTAGTAACTGTTACTGTTAATCTCTAACAAAAACAACAGTAACACTAGTAACTGTTACTGTTAATATAGAAAAAAAACAACAGTGACACTAGTAACTGTTACTGTTAATCTCTAACAAAAACAACAGTGACACTAGTAACTGTTATTGTTAATATAGAACAAAAACAACAGTGACACTAGTAACTGTTACTGTTAATCTCTAACAAAAACAACAGTATCACTAGTTACTGTTACTGTTATTTTTCTAACAAAAACAACAGTGACACTAGTAACTGTTACTGTTAATCTCTAACAAAAACAACAGTGACACTAGTTACTGTTACTCTTAATATCTAACAAAAACAACAGTGACACTAGTAAATGTTACTGTTAATCTCTAACAAAAACAACAGTAACACTAGTTATTGTTACTTTTAATGTTTAACCAAAACAACAGTGACAGTAGATACTGTTACTGTTAATCTCTAACAAAAACAACAGTGACACTAGTAACTGTTACTGTTAATTTCTAACAAAAACAACAGTGACACTAGTTACTGTTACTGTTAATCTCTAACAAAAACAACAGTGACACTAGTTACTGTTACTGTTAATCTCTAACAAAAACAACAGTGACACTAGTTACTGTCACTCTTAATATCTAACAAAAATAACAGTAACACTAGTAACTGTTACTGTTAATCTCTAACAAAAACAACAGTGGTAGTAGTAACTGTTACTGTTAATCTCTAACAAAAACAACAGTGACACTAGTAACTGTTACTGTTAATATAGAACAAAAACAACAGTGACACTATGTTACGCCCAAGGTCTTTATATATAATTTATATGGAATTGTCCACTTAATATTATACTCAGGGTTTCTTTAATAAAGCTAATTAAAGAATCCACTAGTTTATAATATTATCTGGTTTATGAATTTGTAATTAGTATACCCGGGTATAATGTATATATAGGGAGTAATGTGTTAGGTAGGTTTGTAACGCCTGTCTAAGGTTTAACGAGGTATGCTCTTGTTGAGGTAGTTCAGCCCTCTCTACCCTCTTGACCGAGTTGAGGTTATACCGGAGTGTTCTATTGTGGACAGTCCTCCCTTCCCTCTGTCTCGGTAAGAGGTCTCAGCTGTTCATCGCTATTCTGGATGAAGCGCTCTACTCTTTAGAGGACCTGTTTGCTAAGAATCTGTCGGATTATCATCAGGAATTCGTTGTGAAATTCAGTGATGTACTATATCTTCTAAGTGATACTCAAGAGAACTATGTTAACCGGGTATATATATATAGACTCTAAAGTGTTTGTGTGTCTATTGACACTGATTATAGTGTTACTATAAGCGCTCTTGTAAATACTATATTTTTATGGGAAGTGTTAAATTAAGCGCTCTTATACATACTCTAATTTATGTGATTGAAAAGATCGGACTATGAGATATTCAATGACCTTGTTATATACCTCAGATAAGCATTTAAGGTTTTAATAAAAAACGGAAAAGGCTTGTTGAACCTTTTCTATTACCTGATTTTAAGACTAAGTTTCTACTCAAAGTGATATTGTTACGAAGGTAACCAGCCCTCAGACGAAGGTTCGAATCGTAACAAGTGAGGCCCGTCCGGGATATCGAACTTACAATGGAACGTGACATACCACAGTTGGTGAAGGACCTAACTCCGATACGTTGGAGACTTTACCTACAGCAATGCTGGCAAGTTGCTAAAGTCTGGGAGTTCCCTATAACAATCGTTATACGGCTGGTACTTCCGTTCTATGATTCAGAACATGTTGTTTCCTCCACCTTTGATACAGCCCAGATATTAAACCCCTCATGTAGGGCCCCCCCAGTGGAATCTTTGGCTCTAGGAGTAGACGACTTAGCGACTTCATTTAAAAACCTCACTTGGGAGCAGAGGCTCTGCATACAGACAACGTTTCACTTGAATCAGGTAATGAGGGGCCCTTTAGCAAGCCCTGGTCGTGTGCGACGACAGGAGTTGGGAACTCGTCCCAAGCTTCGTCTAGGGGGACCCATCATCCCACTCTCCTGTACCTTTTTTCCTCCTCTCTCGAACACTTTCAACGTATGGAACATCTCTTACAAGTTGCAGACAGCACAACTAGAAGCACAACGTCAGCTGTATAAAGAAGAATTCGAGGGGGAAAACATCAGATTCGAGAGACAAAAGATGAGAGGAGTAAATCATCTGCCCTTCAACCTTGTTTTTTGACCTGCAAAAGGCTGCCTTATTAGTGCCTAGATTCTGTGAGAAGGACTTAGACACTTACTTCGACACATTTGAGAATCAGGCAAGAGGTATGCAATGGCTACGGGAACATTGGGCTACCTTACACACCACCCTTACTGGTAAAGGGGGCACAAGCCTGTACAGCAGCTCTTCCTTACGACAAGTATGCTGATTACGAAGCGGTGAAGAAGATAATATTAAGGAGTATGACTTGCTTCCCTTAAGTTATCAGCGTATTTTTCCGCTATCTACGACGACTACCTGGCCAGACCTGGGAGAATTCGCCCGACAAAAGAAAGTGGCTCTGAACGATGGTTGAGGTCTACAGGTTGTGATTCCATGGAGCGCTTGATGCAGTTAATCCTGCAAGAGGAATTTCACAACACTCTGACTGGGACGTACGTACCTTTGTAATTGAACATCAGACAGCAGACGTGTGGGCCCTTTCTGCTTCCTTAGCAGACCATTTTGAGATAACTTCTCAATTGACAAAGGAAAAGTCATCTCGAGAGAAGACTAGGTTATATTCTTCTAAGAGTCAGCCATATTCTCCTAGGAAAACGGATCAGCAGACTGCACCTCCTCGTTTAGAGAGTCTACACTCGTGCTTTCACAGGTAAAGGAAGACCATCATATTATGAAGTAGATACTCCTAGAAGAGGACATACTTGCTCCCGTTGCCAGAAACCTGGCCATTTGAGACGCTCTTGTTTCCAGTTGGACCGTGATCATAGGCGTTCCGGTGCAGAAACCTTACCTGCACTAATGACATCTTCTAAGCTGAAGGAGCAGGAGTGTCCACAAAAGAGCAAGCCTTAGCTGACCAGTCCTCCAAGTCGAAATGCCTAATTCCTCGGAGAGGCTCTCTGATAGAACGGAGGCCATGCTTCCCTACTTTTCCAAGGGTAAGGCTGGAATTACAGAGGACCAACTGGTAGACATAGTATCCATCGAGACGGGTAGCTACCTGACTCTATTGAGAAAAGGAGTGCTTTCCTTTAAATGAAAACACCTATACTAACCTAGATGTTCTGCTAGAAGGTTACGGTGGCGCCATCACGAGAGTCCCCCTTCATAAGGTGTATGTGGAATTTAGATTCATATCAGGGTGAGGCTGTTGTGGTATTTGAGACTGATTTTCCTATAAAGTTGGTTGACCTACTTGTGGGTAATGATTTAGGAAGAGGAGGAATAAGCAGAGAACCTTATGTTACAGAGAATTCCTCAGGAGAGGCTTATGCCATTGAAGGATGTAAGGAAGGTCCTCGTCTATTTCCTCTCACAGCTATAACAAGGGCTATGGCTAAAATTCCGAATCCCTTCCTACTGATGATGTGTCTTCTCAGATTGGGGTTTGGAAGCACTGTTTAGTGCCGTTGATCGACCAGACGTCGAAGATCAGTTCCCAGAGACCCGAGTGGTAGACTTTACCCTCTACAGTGGTGACTTTAACAGAGACAACCTAGTGAAGGAACAGCTAGAAGACCCATCTTTAAAACAGGCAAGAGAGCAAGTGCTTACAGAGACGGAAGCTGAGGGGATGGAAGAATGTTTCTATTATGCTGACGGTATTCTGATGAAGAAATCTCCAGTTGCTATCTCTGCAGTACCAACGCCCTAAGGTCAAACAGGTAGTAGTTTTGCCTGTTAGGTTTCGGAGTTGGTGTTGGAGGTGGCCCATTCTAGCCCCATGGAGGGCATTTGGGAGTGCGGAAACTTTAGGAAAATTGGCCCGGTATTTTTCTGGCCGAAGATGAAAAGTACTGTGACCGAGTACTTGAGGAACTGTTCAATTTGTCAGACTGTGGGAAACCCGCACAAAACCTCCACCTGTACCACTTGTACCCATTGCCGTAGAAGGTGAGCCCTTCTCTCGACTCATAGTAGACTGTGTGGGACCTCTTCCAAAACCAAGCTCAGCAACCAATACCTCCTTACTATTATGGATACGACAACCTCGGTATCCGGAAGCCGTGCCCCTACGAAAGATTAGTGCTAAGGCTATTGTAAGAGTCTTATTTCGGTTCTTCGCACAGTTCGGGTTACCTAAGGAGATCCAATCCGACCAAGGAACGAATTTTTCATCAAAGGTTTTTCGTGAGGCTTTGTCCAGGGTCGGAATTAGACCCATAGTTTCAAAGCTTATAGACCGCAAACCCAGGAGCCTTGGAGAGGTTCCACCAAACACCCCAAGGTCATGATGAGGGCCTATTGCGAGCAGTTCCCCAAGGATGGGGCGAAGGGCCCTTCCCCTTTCCCCCTCCTTGCCCTACGAGAGAGTGAACAGGAAAGCCTGGGATATAGCCCCTTTGAGCTTATTTATGGTCATGCAGTCAGAGGGCTGTTAGCAATGTTAAGGACGTGTGTTCGGGACGAAAAGGAAAACCCCCTTTTTTTGTCTGTCTCCCCAGCAATGCAGCAACATTTTGTCATTTACTCGGCAATTGGTTCCCGATAACCTGAGACGAGCTCAAATCAAATGAAACAACGTTATGACAAGTCCGTTGTTGAACGTTCTTTGAACGTGGAGACAAGGTATTACCCCTTTGGCCGGTGCCGGGGCATCCCTTTGCAACTCCAAGACGAGGGTCCTATGGAAGTGTTGAAGAAACTAAGTAAAGAAAATTTATGTGGTGAGAACACCGGGAAAGAAGTCTACTCTACTTATCACATAAATAAAAGCTGAAAAAATACCATGAAGGTGTCATCCTATGGCTGCTTGCGCTCTCAAGAAGACGCCCCCGAAGGAAGATTGTTCCCGGGGAGTAGAGATAAGATTAAAGAACTCGGAAATATTGGGAAACCTAGATAAATTTTTCAGTAATTTAGACAAGGGAAGAGCAAGTGAAATCAGAGACTTGATCTACACTTATAGCAGTCTCTTTGGAGATATCCCCGACAATGTTCTATGGGATGCACGATGTGGACGTGCAAGGAGCTGCCCCGATCAAACAAGCACCTTATCGGGTTAGCCCAGTTAAGAATAAGGCTCTAAGGGATGAAAATACATTTCCTACTGACCATGGTTTGGATTGAACCTAGTAAGAGCCCTTGGGCTTCTCCGTGTGTCCTGGTACCTAAGTCGGACGGTTCATATAGAATGTGTACCGACTATCGTAGAGTAAATTCATAAGGTGCCAGATGGATTTCCCCTTTCCCAGGGGTTTACGGATTGACAAAATTTCCAGTGCCAAATACGTCAGTCTGGGCCCCTGGTGGTTATTATCAGGTGCCTTTATCACCACGAGCTCAGGGGAAATTTTTCTTTTTTTTACAGTGCCTGGAGGCCTGTTTAATTACCTAGTGATGCCCTTCCGACTCTAACGCGGCTTCTACCTTCCAGAGGCTTATGAACAGGCTGACGTTCGACTTGAAGGCGTCGAAGCCTACCTTGATGATCTGGTATTTAGTGATGACTGGCACCAACACAAGATACGACTGGAGGCCCTTCTGGAAAACTAGACGAGCACCATTTTACTGTCAATCTAACTAAATGCGAGTTCGGGCAAGCCCGAATAAAATACTTGGGGTTTAATATAGGGCAAGGAACTGTTGCCCCAGTCAACGCTAAGATTCTGGCTATTATGGATTTCCCGTTCCAAAAGACAAGAAGGGCGTGCAAAGGTCTTAGATGGCTGGTTACTACGCCGGTTTTGCCCTAATTTTTCACAAGTGGCGGCACCCCTTTTGAGCTTACAAGTTCTAAAGTTCCCTTGAATGGACATCTGCAAGTGAGCTAGCCCCTTTTCTGTCTAAAGCGTCTACTTGGTTCCTCTCCAGTCCTACAGAGCCCTGTGTTCAAGCCCTTTTACTTTTACAAGTCGATGCCAGTGATTACGCTGTGGGCGCTGTTCTTCACAACCTTCCTCCCTTTCCCACCTTTTACCCAGTCTGTTATTTTTCTGCTAAATTGAAATCCCATCAATTAACGTATGCTACCGTTGAAAAGAGGCACTAGCTTTTTGGGCTTAGCTTTTGGGAAAATTTTTAAGCCCCTTTGGGGGCCAAAAATTTTATAAAATTAGAGTAAGAACTGATCATAATCCCTTAACGTTTATAAACACTATGAAAGGGCCCAAAAAAGCTAAATTCAAAGATGGTCCCTAGGATACAAACCATTTGCTATAAGTATTCAACATATTAAAGGAGCTGATAATGTTATTGCAGATGCACTGTCCCGTCCCTAAAGAAACGTTAAATGTAATTTCATAATTTTAATTTTTGGCTTCTATTCAAAGACGTTAGAAAGGAAATTTATTTTTTTCTTTATATTTTCTTTTTTTTAAATTGCTTTAATGTTTTGTATTTGCATTTACAGCTATTCGATTCTTGTAACCACTGAGGAGACCTGTTTTGTTTTTTAAAGCCACCTTATGGTATCCAGAACTATTTCCCGCAGTGGCTATGTCTCCTGTTGTCTTGACCTGGCTTCCCTACTGTCAAAGGGGCACCGGAGGGGGCTCTTACTGGAACACTTCTTTTACCTGGTGTCGACGCTTCTGTATTGGGTGACCCAAGAATTTCAAGTTGCTTCTTGAAGCATTTTGTGTCAAAAGAAAGACTTGTTTTATGGGCATTCTTTTTGTAAAGTCATCATGGCGACGTTTAGTCCTCGGAGGGGGGGGTAGCCCAAGGTCTTTATATATAATTTATATGGAATTGTCCACTTAATATAAATTTTTTTTTTAATAAAGCTTAAAATTTACGTAGCACTAAACTACAGACCAGTGTCACTAATGTATAGTATGCAAGGTCATGGAGAAGTTCAGGAGAAGAGTGGGGACCCCCCTAGAAAGGAATGAGCTTATCAACGACGGCCAACACGGAAAAATCCTGTGTCACAAACCTAGGGGAGTTCTACGACAGGGTGACAGCAATAAGACAAGAGAGAGAGAGGGGGGGGTGGGTAGATTGCATATTCTTGGATTGTGAAGGCGTTTGACAAAGTTCCACAAAGAGATTAGTGCAGAAGCTGGAGGACCAGGGGGGGGTAACGGGGCACTACAATGGATCAGGGAATACCTCCCCGGAAAAGGAGAGCAGCGAGTCATGGTAGGGGAGGTGTCAGGGGGCCCGGTGACGAGTGGGGTTCCACAGGGGTCAGTCCTAGGACCGGTGCTGTTTCTGGTATTTGTGAACGACATGACTGAAGGAATAGCCCCCGAAGTCCCCCCTGTTTGCAGATGATGTGAAGTTGATGAGAAGAATTCAATCGGACGAGGCCCGGGGCAGAACAAAAAGGGGATCTGGACAGGCTGCAAGCCGGGGCCCAAAAATTTGGGCCCCCTGGAGTTCAACCCCCCCAAGTGCAAAGTCATGAAGTTGGGAAGGGGGGCAAAGAAGACCGCAGACGGAGTACAGTCTAGGGGGCCAGAGTTTTAAAACCTCAATCAAGGAAAAGATCTTGGGGTGAGAAACACCAGGCACACCCTGAGGCGACATAAACCCAAAAACCCCTTAGTGCCCAGTGATAAGCCCCCCGCAAGACACTGTACCTCACAAAAAATTTTAAGAGCAGAGGTGTGGCGGGGGGGGAGGGGCTGAGGGGTGGGGGGGGGGAGGGGTGTGGCGGTGGGGAAGTCGGTGGGGGGTTGGGGTGTGGCGGAGGGCGGGGGGATTTGGGGTGTGGCGGAGGGAGGGGTGGGTTTTACCTGGGTTTACCGGGGAGAGGGTTTGGGGGGGCAACCCCCCCGCGGCTCGGTCTGAGACCGGTTTTATGGTGGATCAGGGTCTGATCAACCAGGCTGTTACTGCTAGTGTGGCGGAGGGTAGGGGTTGGATTGTGGCGGGGGGATAGGGGTGGGGTGGTGTGGCGGAGGATAGGGGTAGGTGGTGTGGCGGAGGATGGGGGAGGTGGTGTGGCGGAGGATGGGGGAGGTGGTGTGGCGGAGGATAGGGGTAGGTGGTGTGGCGGAGGATAGGGGGGGGGGGGGCGGAGGATGGGGGGGAGGTGGTGTGGCGGAGGATAGGGGTAGGGGGGTGGCGGAGGATAGGGGTAGGTGGTGTGGCGGAGGATGGGGGAGGGGGTGTGGCGGAGGATAGGGGTAGGTGGTGTGGCGGAGGATAGGGGTAGGTGGTGTGGCGGAGGGCAGGGGTAGGTAGGTGGGTGTGGCGGGGGATAGGGGTAGGGGGGTGGCGGAGGGCGGGGGGAGGGGGTGTGGCGGAGGGCGGGGGGAGGGGGGGGGGAAAAGGGGGGGGGGGGGTGGCGGAGGGGCAGGGGTAGGTGGTGTGGCGGAGGGCAGGGGTGGGGGGGTGGCGGAGGGCAGGGGTAGGGGGTGGGCGGAGGGCGGGGGGAGGGGGGGTGGCGGAGGGCAGGGGTAGGTGGGTGTGGCGGAGGGAAAAGGGGAGGTGGGTGTGGCGGGGGGGCGGGGGGAGGTGGGTGTGGCGGAGGGCAGGGGTAGGGGGGTGGCGGAGGGCAGAGGTAGGTGGGGGGTGGCGGAGGGCAGGGGGGGTGGTGTGGCGGAGGGCGGGGGGAGGTGGTGTGGCGGAGGGCAGGGGTCGGAGGCAACTTTAGAGGCTGCTGGGTAGGGGGTTCGGGGGGGTGGTTTTTGTGGTGGCTATGGTAATAGCATTTTAAAAAAGACACGATATCTATTAAAAAGATATCTCCAGTGAACACTAGAAAGGAAAGCCCTTCTAGCATCCAGCCTTTACTGGGCTTTTGCAACAAAGTCAGTATCCTGGTTCTTTTTATCCGACATATTATATAGATGAAGAGGATTACAACTGATAGGGTACTAACCAAAGTAAATGATTTAAAAGATTTATTAAAGGGGAAAATCTAGGGTAGCAAAGTAAATCAATTATGAAGATATTAATATATCAATTGGTTAATTTTTGGAGGGTAGTTTTACTGCTCTCATATACAATAAGTCTGTGCTGAGGGCACATATATAAAAAGACTCAGAGGTACCATCAGGTACAATGTCACTAATAACAATAATATATATATAATAATAAATGTTTTACGAGTGTGCCCCGGTAACTATGACTCGACTCAACCAGTGTACGACAGAACAACTTATCATAAGCTAGCTGTACTAACAAATAGACAACCAGAACAGCTTGATTGTCTAGTAAAATGACCACTTCGCAGAACAGCACTATAACAGGCAACAGCAACAAAACCGGGGAAAAAGGAGATAAAAAAACGACCCAACTGGGGACCATCATAGATCCTCCAAAACAGTCATAAAACCCCCTTACTACTGAAACTAGGTTCAGCATAAACAGTCCCAAACTGTGGCGGTGCACAGATGCCTTATCAAGTAGGTCCAGAGCTAGAGCTTGAGACCTGAGTTATCAAAAAGGGGCAAGTGACACACAAAACCCCGAACAAAGTCGAATAATCACTGTCTAGTCTATTTTTGTGAACAGAGTTACACAAAAGTTCTGAGAAGTATGCTTCGCCTCACCAACAAATACATACTCTACCCAACAGAGTCTAATGTCGAGAAAAAAGAGTGAGGAGTTGACTCGACGAGGGCAGCAGGCCAGAGAGAGAGATGAACGAGGAAAAAACCCCCAGCTGGGGGAAACCCCCCCCGAACAAGCCCCCAACAAAGCGTTTGCCAACACCGGGAAAAAAAAAATAAATTCCTTTAAAAAAAGGTTTTTTGCTAATAAAAAAAAGCAAAATAAACTTTTCATAACCTAAATATAAAATAAAAAGAAAAACAAATTCCATTGACCCGAAAGGGGAAAACCCCCACGACAAAGGTTTTTAATTGGGAAAAAATAGTAATGTCTCATGTCTCAAATATTTTTAAAAAGGATCAACATTCAGAGACCTTAAACTTTTTTCAAGGGGTTATTTCACTAGGATATGTCCCTCGTACTAGGGTAAAACAACTTCGTATATCGGCATAATCACGGTTATGTCCATACACTGATGTAGAGGAGACATAGCAGAGACATCTGAGGCTCGAACAGTGGTAGTCATAGTAGTGACGACTACACAACAGCGGTCTTGTGCGATAGGAGACGACATTCCACTCTAATACAGTGGGTAGTGGAATGAAAAACAGCAATGAGGGGACAGCGGGGGGAAGCTTGAGAGAATAGGTGTGTAGAAAAGGGGGGGGTTCAAGCAGTCTCCTGGTAACAAACATCGCCCACCAACCACCCCTCACACTCATTTTCCCCAGTTTTTTCCTTCACAACACACCAACTTACAAAACACATTACTGTAGATACATAGAAAGATATGGTTAATAGACATGAGTTCATAAATTTACATGGGCAGTATTGATTTTATGTTTTTTTTACTTTACTTAATTAATCAAAGTAAAAAGTAACAAAATAGTATATTGGGCACAAAATTTACGTTAATTTAAATGTTGTAATGATAATTAAGGACGTGACAGAGCGTCGGCAATTACATTACATCGCCCCCCAATATGTTTAATACTTATGGAGTATGGCTGGATTCTGAGAGCCCACCTCATTATCCTAGTTTTTTTACTCTTCATGGTGTTATTAGGGGTGAGAGGATTGTGGTCAGAAAATAAAATTTATCTTAAAAGGAGAAGTACCCAAATATACATCAAAATTTCTAACGACACCAGAGCTAGTGCCTCTTTTTTCAATAGTGGCATATTTTTTTTTGATGTCGTTTGAGTTTAGAAGAATAGTAGCAGATAGGATGCAATATGTCAGTGGGGGGGGATTTTTGATCAACCCCGCCCACTGCATAACCACTCGCATCTATATGGGACAAAAGGTAGGTTGAAGTTAGGACTCTGCAAAACAGGAGCGGGAAAAAAAAGCGCTTCAACCTTGTAAATGAGTCTGAAAAATTTTTGGAGTCCAGATGAACTGGACTTTGCTACTAGTGAGCTCAGTAAGAGGAGAAAGGGCTTGAGCAAAGTTGGGGCAGAACCTGCGTTTTAAAAACCTGCCATACCCAGGAATCTTTGCACACCCTTCCTACCCCGTGGTACTGGAAATGCAGCAATAGCACGAATTTTTGAAAAGGGGCAACTTCACCTTGGCCTATAAAAACCCCCAGATGGGGGAAACTTGGGTTGCCCCAAAAATACACTTAGCCAAGTTAACAGTGAAATTGTAATGTGTCAGTTTCTCAAACAAAGCTCGGGGAAAATTTTAAGTGTTGTTCCCTTTTTGTCACTGTACACCACTAAATCGTCAAGATAGGTTTTTACTCCGTCTAAGTCGTAGGTCAACTCATTCATAATACGTTGAAATGAAGCAGCATTACATAAGCCGAATGGAGTGACGAGATAGTTGAACAATCCATCTTGAACGGTGAAGGCAGATATTTCTTGAGCACGTTCAGTAAGTGGGACTTGAAATACCCCCTAAGAAAATCTAAACGGCTGACATACTGTGCCCCGGGGAAAACGATCAATCAGGTCGTCTATGCGAGGTAAAGGATAACCATCAGGCAAGGTGACAGAGTTCACTTTCCTGTAATCAGTACACATCCTGAAACTCCTCGGGTTGGGCAATTAAAACGGTGAGGCCCATGGACTTTTACTGCCCAATAAGTCCATGAGATAAAAAAAAGTCAACTTTTCTCTCAATGCTCTATGTTTCGTTGGACTCATTCTGTATGGTGATTTTTAATAGGTGATGCTCCCTGTACATCAACGTCATGTACGCCCAGAGTACAACGCTTAGGAACATCACTAAACAATTCAGGGTACTGCAAAATTATGTTTTTTAAAATTCTTGCTTTATCAGCATCAAGGTTACTTAGAAAATTATCGGGGGGGATTGTAGAGTCACTGAATTTTCTAAACGGACCTCTATACCTCTAGAAAATGTCAGGCAGACTGAGTTTCCTTCCTGTAGATTTTAAAAAATAGAAGCAGAAAAGGAAGGGCTAGGTATCCTTTTAGCTGATTAATGTGGTACACATGATTTTTGGGGAAAAGAGGTCAGGTGGAGGCAGTGAGCTGGTTTGCCTGTCACCTGACAGACGTGGCAACGTCGCACATGATCAGCAACAGTGCCCCCTTTTTCCCCGGGCCCAAATGAAATTTTTTTGCCAGTTTCCGGTTTCCCCGACACCCAAATGTCCCCCTATGGGACTATTGTCCCAAAAACAAGAGCTTGTTTTTAAAAAAGTAACTGGTAAAAAAAAGATGCTTGATTTTGGTGGAATCACTGTCAGCTGTCAACAGACTTGTATTTTTTTTCCCAAAAATTCCCCTTTACTGTAATAATAACAATTATCGAGATCCTTTGCTTCACTCTCAGTAACTGCTATACCCCGTCTCCCCAAAGACTGATCAAAAAACTGATCCTTGATTAAATCGTCGTGATTAAAAAACTTCACATCAGTTTGTCTTGACTAGGTTGATGAGGTAGGGGGTGTAAGTGCGGGGCCTGGCCGCAGAGAATCACTAAACAACATATTCAACCCCCCAATCATTATCATCAAAAAAATCAGCAGGAGACAAGGATGGTTGTTGTTGTATTTTTTTACATAGCAGGGGGAATTGCACTGAGGGGGAAAAATAGGCTTCTCTCTACACGCTTCAATTGCTAATTTTCCTCAGTGGTATTATCAATCACAAGTGGCCCCCCTTCAAATACCTGACTGAAGGATATCTTTTTATCAAAAAATCCACTGACCTGATAGGAAATTCACCATTTTGGAAAACCAACTGAAATATAACCAGAATAATAGCTTTTTTCCCCAAGGACACTTTAAAAAAGGAACTTTGAAAACACCTCCATAGGCTTCTAACAATACATCTATCTGGGTATAGGTATCGTTAGTTAAAGGCAACACATCTTCTCTTAAAAAAGGAAGATAACTACCAGTGTCCCCCGGAAATAATTATCTCAGTGAGCTTAGATTCGTCAAGTCCTACTTTGCCTCTCGAAAAAATAAGGACTCATAGCTGACTGAATCTTCATCAGGTCTGATGTTAGTCATCTATTCTGAGGAACATTCTCGAAAACAGGGGGTCAGAAGTATGACTGGGGTGGGGCCCTTTTTGCACCGAAAAATACGACTTGAGTGGGGGCGCCACCCCACGATCTTTCTCATATCTCTTTTTAACTTAAAGCAAATTCTAGTAGGGGCCCCTTTCCAAGACAATAGTTACTTTTGGGGCATTCTTTTTTTTAGTATTAGACTTCTGTCTAACTACAGAGACAGATTCAGGAATGTCGGGTTTTCCCCGGTGAAGGTACAGAATAAAGTAGCAGTTTTAGGCCGGCACTGATAAACTGATTTGTTTTGCCAACCCCGGACATTTTTTAGTTACCTTTTTTCAGTTTTATTTTTACAATTGTGTGAGAAATTTCATAGTTGTCAGCTAATGCGGGGCTCTAGAATATCTGTGGCAGAGTGGTCAATCAGATTTTCCCGTACATCAGAAACCCCTACAGTTGTTGAACTCCTGAAGTATCACGGGAAGAAAAGGGGGCATGTTTGACACTGGGGGCTCAAAACCACCTCTCAAATGCAAGCTTTTTCACGGGCAAACTCCAAAACAAGTTTGACCCTGTCGTCGTTGTAACGTACGAAATGCACTTTGGGAAAACAGGTAAAAATTATATGTCTCAAAAATGGTTTCCTTGACTGTGTCTTTTTCAATGGTTTTTGGAAATGGCAAAGCAGCAGTACATGTTTTTTCTCTGCCAGTCAAAGCTGTGTGCAACAATGTAGCCCCGCTTCGTGGCCCCAAATTATGGCACTTTTTTGATTCTCAACACATCCCCAAAAACGTGTCCAGGTCTGTCTCAAAAAAAATTTGGAACCATCGATGCAGCTTTTTTTCACGTTAAATGTATCCTCTATAGTCTTTTTAGGCTGATCGGGGCCCCTTCTCTGTTGTCTCTGGGGAAAGAACAGTTTCTCTATGGAACTCTTCCTGTTCAATTTCTTCGGGGGCCCCAATTTGTGCCGTTTGCAACAATATTTGGGGGGTTTCCCTCCTGTTGAATTGGTCCTGCGATATAGGATTAAAGGACAAGGGAAAGGTAAAAAAAACAGGTTTATCTGGATAGACCCGTGTCGGTCACCTAGTCCAGCCATGCCTATAGAGCCAGATCTGGTCTAGTATAAGTAGAGACAGGTGTAATAAACAGTACTAGTATGAGGCTGCGTCATACTTCTAGCTACACTCTGAACTAATTTTCTGAAGACAGTAGGGAGTGGGGAAAACTTTTGCAGGGGTTGCTAGGCTCAGAAACCTCTGCCTGAGTTGCTCTTTTCGTCATCAATTAGCGACATACTTTCTAATTGTGACACTAAGCCTCTTTTCTCTGATTCAGAATCAAACTCTGTATTATCAGGAAACAACAGATCTTTAATTAATGCTCCCCACTGGGGTTCTGGGGGAATACTTTTTTGTCACACCCGGGGACTTGGCTATCTGCCAACAAGTCTGAAGTTTTAAAGTACGTAACTTCGGGGAACGTCAGAGTATCAATTAACTTTTTTTTCTTTATCATACATCACAAAAATAAGTACAATATGAGAGAGTTTTTTATGGGAAGCTAGAATCCCCAAAGTAAGAATTTACTTTTTAATTTACACAAGAGTTGGTTGTCTTAGAGCCAGAGCTCATTAACAATATTTCCATCTCCTTGGGGCAAAGAGACTCGGGAGGTTTCATCCCCTATGATGTTGTACAAGACCAAACTCCTAGTCTTCAGATTAAGAAATTACTCAAAGTGTTTGACCATAGAGTTACTAGTTTTGGCAAACTGGACAATTTTTTCCCAAAACCTTGGATCAAGAACATCCCGGACAGGCCCCCCCTTTTTTACAAAAAAACACGATATCTATTAATAATAGATATCTCCAGTGAACACTAGAAAGGAAAGCCCTTCTAGCATCCAGCCTGTTACTGGGGTTTTTCAACAAAGTCAGTATCCTGGTTCAGTTATCCGACATATTATATAGATGAAGAGGATTACAACTGATAGGGTTCAACCAAAGTAAATGATTTAAAAGATTTATTAAAGTGAGAAAATCTAGGGTAGCAAAGTAAATCAATTATGAAGATATTAATATATCAATTAGGGGTTAATTTTGGGGGGTAGCTCCTACACTGCTCTCATATACAATAAGTCTGTGCTGAGGGCACATATATATAAATGACTCAGAGGTACCATCAGGTACAATGTACTAATAACAATAATATATATATAATAATAAATTTTGTACGAGGTGCTCCCTTTTAATATGACTCGACTCAACCAGTGTACGACAGAACAACTTATCATAAGCTAGCTGTACTAACAAATAGACAACCAGAACAGCTTGATTGTCTAGTAAAATGACCACTTCGCAGAACAGCACTATAACAGGAACAGCAACACAGCGTCAGGAACAAGGAGATAGAAAAACGACCCTAACTGGGGACCATCAGTAGATCCCCCCAAAAAGTCAAAAAAACCCCCCTTCTACTGAAACTAGGTTCAGCAAAAAAGTCCCAAACTGTGGCGGTGCACAGATGCCTTATCGAAGTAGGTCCAGAGCTAGAGCTTGAGACCTGAGTTATCAAAGAGTGTCGAAGTGACACACAACCCAGAAAAAAATCGAATAATCACTGTCTAGTCTATTCTCTGTGAACAGAGTTACACAGAGTTCTGAGAAGTATGCTTCGCCCCACCAACAAATACATACTCTACCCAACAGAGCAATGCCCCAGAACAACAAGAGTGAGGAGTTGACTGACGGGGGGGAGCAGGCCAAAAGAGAGATGAACGAGGAACAACCCCCCAAACTCAGGTTTGTCCAGAGAGGGGCTCCTCCCCCCAACAAGACGCCGGCACCCCAACAGTCGTTTGCCAAAAAGGGGCAGTTACTACACACTCTCGAGCACAACAAAATATAATACCCTTTTCCTAATATATATAGCTAAGTTAAATAATAGTCTAATAATAATATAAAGCAAAATATTAACGATTTAGCTATAATCGAGAATATTCGCAATAAAAAAAATTTAGAAAATTGAAATATACTTTTATACATTGAGGCCCAGTTAAAGGGGGAACATAGCAGTATTAATAATAGTATCAGTAGTGGTAGTACTAGTAACAGTAGTAGTAATAGTAACAGCAGCAGTAGCCTCCATATAGTACACATCAGACAATGAGCCACAGCCTCGAATAATTCTTGGACTGAGATAATACAAGCATGAAAAATTCTTCAGAAGAAACAGGAAACAAATGTCTACCGTTGGAAAAAGGGGGAAGGTCATTTCAGCAGAGGACCACTTAACAGGATGGCTGTGATTTCTGACATGACAGAAAAGAGCATTGTGAACGTAAAAGGTTAAGTCAGTCAGAAAGACAGCACAGTTACATGTGATATAGGTTAAGAAAGGAGAGAGAAAAATGCTGACATACAGGAAGATACTTGAAAAAAGTATCCCACACTACCTTTTAAAAACGTACTGGAGTGAGAGATATATGAAGAAATGTAGAATAATTCTGTTGATGAGCAGGGGAGTGTCATGGGCACATTGAAGAAAAAATGTATCAACATCCATGATCCGGGGAAAATATTTCAACCTGCTACCAGCAATATTAAAAACAACTGAAACAAAGTAAAGGTTCCCAGCTACAGTTGGTAGACCCCGCCAAGAAAAGCTATGTAGACCTGTCAGCACACGGACCTTCCCAAAACCCCCGGGATGTTGTGGTACAAGTGTACAGGAAACCACCAGCCTCCAGGGGGTGGTTGGTGGAGGGGGGTAAGGGGGGGCCCCCAGCCTATGTTGTGGCTGGTGGAGGCGGCGTGTAGGGCAGCTCCAGGGGGGGTTGGGAAGGGGGAAAATTGGAATCTTATTAGGGGGTCTCTTTTGGAGGACTGGCTAGACACTGGGACTCGGATTTACTGCTCTTGTTGTCACCCTTCATTACGAAGTCTCCTTCGCCAGGAGCCCTTCATTACGAACTCTCCTTCGCCAGGGGGAGCCCTTCATTACGAAGTCTCTTTCCCCCCCATTACGAAGTCTCCTTCGCCAGGACGAGCCCTTCATTACGAAGTCTCCTTCGCCAGGACGAGCCCCCTTATTACGAAGTCTCCTTTTTCCAGGACTAGCCCTTCATTACGAAGTTCCTTGCCAGGGGGAGCCCTTCATTACGAAGTGTCCTTCCCGGGGTAGCCCTTCATCACTCTACCAAGTGGCTACACATTATCTGAGGGGCGGCGCACTGGGTGCTGAGGGGCGGGCACCGGGTGCTGAGGGGCGGCGCACTGGGTGCTGAGGGGGCGGCGTACTGGGTGCGAGGGGGGCCCCCGGGTGCTGAGGGGCGGGCACTGGGTGCTGAGGGGCGGCGCACTGGGTGCTGAGGGCGGCGCACTGGGTGCTGAGGGGCGATGCACCGGGTGCTGAGATAGGTACACTGTGCTGAGGGCGGGTGCACTGGGTGCTGAGATAGGTACACTGTGTTTTAGGGCGGTGCACTGGGTGCTGAGATAGGTACACTTTTTTTTAGGGCGGTGCACTGGGTGCTGAGATAGGAAAATGTGCTGAGGGCGGTGCACTGGGGGAGAGCCCCTTTTCGGCGGGGTTTTTTTAAATAAAGCAAGCTGGCTGTCCACACGTGGTACAACAAGCTGGCTGTCCACACGTGGCAACACGCTCGCTGCCCCACGTGGTACAAAAAAGGTTTTTTCCCCACGTGGTAAAACAAGCGGGGTGCCCCACGTGGTACAACACGCTCGCTGTCCACGTGGTACAACAAGCTGGCTGTCCACACGTGGTAAAAAAGCTGGCTGTCCACACGTGGTACAACACGCCGCTTCCCCACGTGGTACAACAAGCTGGCTGTCCACACGTGGTACAACACGCTCGTTTTTCCCCACGTGGTACAACAAGTTTGGTGTCCCCAGGGGGACAACAAGCTGGCTGTCCACACGTGGTACAACACGCTCGCTGTCCACACGTGGTACAACAAGCTGGTTTTCCCCACGTGGTACAACAAGCGGCTGTCCACACGTGGTACAACAAGCTGGCTGTCCACACGTGGTACAACACCCCGGGGTGTCCACACGTGGTAAAAATGGCTGTCCCCGTGGCCCAAACGCTCGCTGTCCAAGGGTACAACAAGCTGGCTGTCCACCTTGGTACAACAAGCTGGCTGTCCACACGTGGTACAACAAGCTGGCTGTCCACACGTGGTACAACACGTTTCCGTCCACACGTGGTACAACAAGTTGGCTGTCCCCCCCGTGGTACAACACGCTGCTGTCCACACTTGGTACAACAAGCTGGCTGTCCACAGGGGGTTCCAACAAGCTGGGTCCACACGTGGTACAACAAGCTGGCTGTCCACAGGGGGTACAACAAGGGGGGCTGTCCCCCGTGGTACAACACGCCGCTGTCCCCCGTGGTACAACACGCTCGCTGTCCACACGTGGTACAACAAGCTGGCTGTCCACACGTGGCCCCAACAAGCTGGCTGTCCACACGTGGTACAACAAGCTGGCTGTCCACACGTGGTACAACAAGTTGGCTGTCCACACGGGGAAAACAACACGCTCGCTGTCCACGTTTATAACAGGCCCAACCCCAAACACGTGGTACAACAAGTGTACTATAAAAGTTGTACTTGTGTAGGGGTGCCACTAGCATTTTTGGAGAGACAACACAATAAGTGTGGGGGCCCAAGACTGTTAACTGCCTTCAAGCTTACATAAGGGGTTACCAATAGACCCCTGGCTGTCTTCAAGCAGGCACTGGACAGGCACCTAAAGTCGGTCCCCGACCCCCCGGCTGTGGTTCGTAGCCCCGGCTGCGTGGGGCCGCAGTAACAGCCTTTGGGGTCGGGCCCCCCGATCCACCATGAGGCCTGGACCCCCGACGGGGGCCCCCGGGGGGGTTTTTACCCCCCGGAATTTTCCCCCGGTAAACTCCAGACTACGTGGCATCGGAATGAGTCACACTATGGTGCACTATAACACGTGACATCACAACACATCCAAAAAACACGTGGCACTGTACTACGGTGCACCACAGCCTCCGTACTACGGTGCACCACAGCACGTGTCACTGCACTACGGTGCACCACAGCACGTGGCAACACATTACGGTACACCACAACACGTGGCAAACATTACGGGGCACCCCCAGCACGTGGTAACACACTGGGGGGACCACAGCACGTGACAACACATTACGGTACACCACAACAGTGGCAAACATACGGTACACCACAGCACGTGGTAAACACTACGGTACACCACAACACGTGGAACACACTACGGTGCACCACAGCACGTGGCACTACACTACGGGGGACCACAGCACGTGGCACTACACTACGCTGCACCACAGCACGGGGGCTACACTACGGTGCACCACAGCACGGGCACTACACTACGCTGCACCCAAACGTGGCACTGCACTACGGTGCACCACAGCCTGGCAACACACTACGGTGCACCACAGCACGTGGCACTACCCCGGTGCCCCAAAATGGCACTGCACTACGATGCACCACAGCACGTGGCACTGCACTACGGGGCACCAGGCACGTGGCAACACCTACGGTGCACCCAAACGTGGCACTGCACTACGGTGCACCACAGCACGTGGCACTGCACTACGGTGCCCCCTGGCACTGCACTACGGTGCACCACAGCACGTGGCACTGCACTACGGTGCCCCACACCCCTGGCACTGCAATACAGTGCACCACAGCACGTGGCACTGCACTACGGTGCACCACAGCACGTGGCACTGCACTACGGGGCACCACATCCGTGGCACTGCACTACGGTGCCCAAAAATCACGTGGCACTGCCCCTACGGTGCACCACATCACGTGGCACTGAAAGGGACCACAGCGTGGCACTGCACTACGGGGCACCACCCGTGGGACTCTTTCGGTGCACAACAGCAGTACTCCCCAGATCACCACAACACGTGGTACCATAAATGGCATTGAAACACGTGGAAAACGCGCCATAATACTTAACACCTTTAACGTAATATCCCCCCCCGGCTCCATAACACTCGCTAAAACCCCTAATATGTGGCATAACACCATTGGCGACCAACACCTGGTGCTACTACATGCGTTTTTAACAAAACAGAAAATGGCGACACAGCACGCGATATTACAACACGTGGCACCACAACATATCACAACACGTGGCACCACAACATATCACAACACGCGGCACCACAATTTTCACAATACACGGGGACCACAACATGTGATATCAAAAGCACGTGGGACCACAACACGTGGCTTCTGCACCCCTACATCACGTGTTAGCACGAGATACCCCCGACACTGAAGAACATCTTGGTGGCCCCCCAACAAGATAAGACACCCTCGGGTGGGCGTGTGGGCGGTTTTTGGTGGTGCGGCGTGCCCTCACAGCCACGGAGGTCCTCGGGTGGGCGTGCAGGGGGGCGTGGGCGGCGCGGCGTCCCCTCCCGCGCCCCCCCGCGCCGCCCTACACACTTCCCTTTTCCCTCACAGCAACACCACCCACCCCAAACCCCCCCAAAAAATCCTTGACAGATAAAATTTTTAATAAGACTACCATGATCCCAGATTTGGAGCGACTGAAACAGCATTAAATTTGAGTAAAGAACTTTAGAGTTGAAAAGGGGGGTTTGGGTTTTCCAGCAAGCCTCTCCCCCGGCCTCAACCCCCCCCGATCCACCTAGATCCGTTTCCCAAAGGGGATTGACCCCCCTTCCTCGGCGAGAAGGATTACCCAATCCCCTTTCGGGGGTAATTCCAGGGCGGCGGGGCACCTGGCCAACAGGCGCCCCATGGGCCCGTCCACAGCTCTCCCCGCCCACCTACAACACTTCCGCCCACCTACAACACTTCACGCCCACCTACAACCTTCCCCCCACCTACAACCTCCCAAAGGGCCCAAATTAAACTTTTTTCCCAAGTTTTCCCGGGGGAAAAATCCCCGGCTCAGTCTTAAAGTTGGGGCATTACGGTGGGTGTGTCTGGCTCAAAATGAGCCGCCAGGAAAAGCCCCATCACATGACGCAAGAACACCTCCCAGGAGCCAGAGAGACGGGGGAGGGGGGGGGAGACACAACGAAGATGTAAACAGACGCAGGGGGGAAAGGGGGAAAAGACGGGTGAATTATGTAAAAAAAAGCGGAGAAAATGGGTAAACATCGAAGAAAAAAGGGGAAAGGTATGGGGAAAGGGGAAAAGGGGCAGGTGGATAACGTGGGAAAAAAAAAGGGGTTTTGGGGGGGGAAAAGGAGAGGGAAGGAGGGAAGTGGATAGGCAAACGGGGGCCCCTGCTTCAACAATTCTTCCTGTCAATACAGTTTTATCATGTGGCGTGCAACTCATCCCCCCTACAATTCGGAAAACACTGATACCATCACTATATTAACCACTAGGCACACGCTGCCTAGGTAAAGGGGAACTATCCTAACTATTCCCCTACATTTCCAGGATAGGAAGAGCCCAGACATGAAAACCCCCAGTCTCACCCCTCGCCGGCTGAGTTTACACTACCACCACAAGGAATTTCACGACTGAAGCAAAACAAAGCCTTGTTCCCCGGGCTTACAACATAAGCTGAGAGTTGCTGCTGTTTATTGTTATTGTTACACTACCTGCTGCTTGTGACTATACTGTCGCTTTTTTACTGTTAATACTGTGTTGTTACTGCTACAGTTGTTACTTTTCTTTTGCCATTTTTCCCTTTTTTTTTAACTGTTTCTGCCTTTAAAAGATACTTCTGTTTTTGCTGGCGCTGTTTTTTTTTTTTTGCCGTTACCGTTTTTTAAAATACTGTTGCTGATCGCTGCAAAACCCAGCACAGCAACACTCCCCTTTTTAAATACACAGAAAACCTACCAACAAGGATGATGTGATATACTACTACTCACATCAAGATACCTCAAACAAGGACTAGTAAAAGTTTCTTTTTTGCGAGCTTTCCGCATTTCCAGTCCTGTTTGTACCGAAAACTTTTTAAACTTCAGTTCCAGCCATCGGCCAAAACTGCAGGGGGGGGAAGGGGCATTCGTAGCACATCTAGGGGATACCCAACCCCAAAAAGCACATAGTGATCTTAAGCAGACTTGTAGTAACACAACACGAACACTGGCTCAAGCAACATGAACGTGGCAATCACATTTCCCCCCTTCATCAATGCTAGGAAGAGACCCATGACACACCAACCATCTACACTCGGTATCTACATAATCCCGTGTAGTCATTGTGAAAAAAAAATACATAGGAAAGACAGGCGGGAAATTTTTCCTTACAATTAAAGAGCACAAAATAGCGCAACAAAACGATCTTAGTAATTCCCCCAAAGGTCCAAAAAGGAATACAACATTTATTGCACTGAATTAAACACATATGCTCAGTACAGATCCAAATCTCTTCAGATTCCGTTGTTAGGAAGCCCTTAAATGTGGTAAGTCACACAGAACGCAAAAAGCAAAAATCTCAGCCACGCTGGCACCCATGATCATCCATCAGTCCAGCATCCTCCCGCCCACCATTAAACGCGGGGGGTCAGAAAAAAACCCACTAGACCTCAATTGTGACTTGACAATGGTCCAGGACGGAGAGAAACTTTTTTTATAAGGTTCTTCTAAGTGCGGGTTTTTGGGGGTTTAACCAAAAATAATTACATTTTATTCTCCACTTGGGCTCACTTCTACCCCGTGTTCTTTATGACTATACACAGTAAACTTAAATTGTCTTAACACTTGTACATGGTTCCAGGCCCCAAAAAGTTGCTAATAAATATGAATAAACATGTCCCAAAGTGATTGATTGTTTTTTTTTTCCCGATGAAAGGTAAAAAATTTTAAATTTTGCCCTTCCTTAAAAAAAGTTTACACCGCCATTCTAAATGTCCCCCAAAATTCACTATAACATTGAGCTTGACTCTGAGTATTGCTGATTCTCTGTCATCACTGAAGGCTCTTTTCTCTCATAATGATTCAAACATGCTCATTGGTGAAGGATGTACAGATACTAAAATATCCGGGAAAACTAATTAATGCATAACTGTTACAGATTCCATTACACACTGGGGTTTCTTTTCCTGATAAAGTTGACAAGTTAGAACAATGAAGGAAAATGAGAATATAACTTTAGGGGTGTCAGTGTCTAGCATAAGGAGAAAGTAAAAATGAAACTGAATGTTATAGGCATGAAGTTAGAAGCCTGAGTAGTTCTATCACTCTGTTTTGCATGAGCGTAGAAAATACGTTTATGAAGCAACTTGCAATGTGAACAGTGTTGCAGAGGCCAGGCTTAGGTTTTTTTTCAAGTACTTCTGGCAGTTTGGCAGACACACGCATAACCCAAACCAAACCAATTTGGGGCCCAGCCCTTTGGTCACTTTTTTGAACACTATGTGCTTGACTGTCCACTTATTGCGGAATATATATTATAATAACCTATGTGATATGTTAAGATTCTTATTAATGAAAATAAGATACCAGACATATTAAAGCATTTTCCCCTAAATTTGTTTGCAACAGATAAGTCAACTGTAGATATAAATCCAGATGTACTCCTTTAAACCTGGGGGGTTTAGTTCCCCCCGTCTTGTGTGTTTTCCTTATGTTACCGAAAACAGGAGGGAAAAATGAGGTGCACTACCCCCCGGCTGCAGAAATAAAAAAAAGTCTTAGAGATACAACTTTCACTGACGACAACACGCGGAAGCGAAACATCTGAAGACACAGTAGGTGTTCAGTGAACATCTGAAGACACAGTAGGTGTTCAGTGAACATCTGAAGACACAGTAGGTGTTCAGTGAACATCTGAAGACACAGAGGTGTTCAGTGAACATCTGAAGACACAGGGGGGGGTTCAGTGAACATCTGAAGACACAGGGGGGGGTTCAGTGAACATTAAACAGATAAAAATATTTTTCCAATTGAATTGTCCCCCCCCTTGAGAATTTGACAATTCACGTGCCCTTTTACGCGGTTTAAAAGTTTCCCCCTTTTTTAAAAAAAAAAAAAAAAAAAAATATGAAAAAAAAAAAAAATGGAAAACGGAATAAAAATTTAACTCAAACTTTTAAAAAAGGGGGGAAGACCGATAGGGTCGAAGGGGGACTCGGGTGACAATGTCAACAAATTTTATGGTCAAGAATTACTACTATCAAAATTGCGGGGAAAATGATTGGCTGGATAACATAAATTTTTTCAAAACAAAGTAAGTGATGATACTGTTTAAAGCACTTGTACTGAAGACTAGAAGACTGCTACACACTGAAACCCCCCGAGAGAACTAGAATACTGCTACACACTGATAACCCCGAGAGAACTCATGGGGAGAATATACGAAAAAAATTTTCCCCACTATAAATTCAAACGCCGAAATTACTGGGAAGATTAAAAAATCCCTTAAATTACATTCTCTGTAAAACAGGCAAAGATGTTTCAACAACGAAACTTAGACTTGGCAGACTGTGAAAATTTTTTGGACAACAGGGGGGGTACGGAAATACATTAAGGAGAACTCAACCAGATGTATTTGGTTGCAGCGCAACACGAGCAATATGCCCCCAAACCCCAAAATTTTCTGATTTCAATCTCAAAGAACTGCAAACTAGTGTAAATTTGGCGAGGAAAACTCCATAAATAGACAATGAGAAGGAATATTTTTTAAATTTAACTTCAACAATCAGAGAACTGACGGGGGGAAATAACACTCAGACATTCGCTGTGAAGCAACCCCCAAACCCCCTAAACCCACACCAATGTTTGGAGAAGTGAGCCCCGAACCCTAGTCTGTATGAAATAGGTTGGGAAACCCCACAAGATCAAATATAAAAAGAGAGGTAGATGAATGTGCAAAAAAAAAAAAAGAATTACTGGAAAGCTCAGAAACGAAAAAAAATCACAACAAAAAGGAAGATAATCGTGCATTTTTTTTTTATCAGTGTGTGAACCACCTGTGATTTAATTGGTCAGTTTCTTTTATGGTTATTAACTTGTATTTGGTATGTGTAGAAATATTGTTGTTTTTGCAATTTCCGGCCTCTTCCGTTTGTTTCCTTTTCGATTATGTGATTTATCGCGATTATAGCGATTTTTCCCCCATAATCAATTAAAAACCGGCGGTTCACACTGATGTTTTCAGAAAATGCACGAAATTTTCAACAAACTAATATGAAAAAAGTTCATCAATTTACTAAACGAAAGCAGAGTGGAGAAAAAGTGTTTTCACTACCTCTATCTTTGCTACGAATCCCCCGATTTAATATAAGCCCTAACCCCATAGCTTTTAAAAAAAACAAAAAAAAAGTGCTTACCCATGCAGCGCCTGAGCCGGCTTCAGTGAGTTCCTTATTTATATAAAGTTCAAAATAGCACTAGCACGAGCACTCAATATATTTTAGATCTAGGTAATATCTTAGAAGCCTGAAAAGGTACAAACACAGCTCCTCTACACAAAAAAACCCCAGCAGAGTACTGACAAAACAAACACAGACCAGCAGCGGAAAAATCACGTAAGTCTTGGTAACAATGATGAGACGACAAATGGCAAATTTGTTAGAAAATCAACAAAAACAAGAGATACCCTTCCTCCCTATACCTTTGTTGACCCTGCAATTAGCCATATGCTTGTCAAAAAGATTAAGCCAAAAAGGTGCAAGCATTCTGAAAAACCAGAACCAGCATGGATTTAGAGCAGAAAGATCATGCTTGTCACAACTACAAACCATTATGAGAAAATCACATAACCATTGGAAGAAAAAAAAAATGGGAAGTGATCTCCCGGATTTTGCGAAGGCATCTGACAAAAGCGATCATGGAGTAATACAACAAAATGGGTCGATACATATAAAAAGGGAAAATAGGCAAATGGTAAAAAAAAAACTAGCCTTAGCAAATTTTGGGGTTTACAGGTTTAGAAAGGCACTTGGGGCAACCACTGGGGTACACTTTTTTTGAAAACGTTTCGGTTCTGGGCCCTTTGGGTTGGGCCCCCAAGGAAATTTCCTAATAAATTTTCCCAGTGATTGCTAGTGTCTTTAAACCTTTTTTTTGGTTTTTTCCTTTTTTTACCACAGAGTTCAGTCCCCCGGCACCATCCAAACGCCTTTACTGTTTCTCATCCTCAGAGCTGATATGCGTAGAAAAAAAAGTAAGTGACAGTTTTTGTCCCCTCATCTGCACACGATACATAAACATGAAAATCATCTGGGGGAGAAGACACTGCAGGAGGCTATGAGAAAAAAGTTCCAGCGGGCAGAGGATAACATGATTTTTAATGGTGACAAATTCCAACTGTTCAGATATGGTAAGAATGAAGGACTCAAAAGAGGCACTTTTACAAAATGCGGGGGGGGCCTAATAGAATAAAAAAAAAATGTGAAAGACCTAGGGGAAAATGCTAGCTGACCTAACATTCAGAGAGCACATTGTCACGACAGCCGGGGAAAAAACGGAGTGGATAGGGGAACTTTAAAAAAAAGGGGGAAAAATGCCAATGGTGACACTATTTAAATCACTTGTGCTCTCCCCTTTTGAGTATTGTTAAGTGTTGATGGCTCCATTCAAACCAGGAAAGAAAAAAAAAAGGGGAAAGAGATGAAGTCCCCACAGAGCCAATAAAACATTTAAACTAAGTACTGGGAATGCCTCAGTGTTTCTGGAATCTTCTGTTTAAGTGTTAAATAATCTGGGATCACGGATGTTGATATAATGTTTTTTTAAAGGGCCTTGGGGCCTGTTTTCACCAAGTTAATTTTTTTTTTTTTCATATCTATCTCTGCAGTATGTTATGGTAGTCTGAAGATTTGAGACTAGGCCTTCAAGTAACCTCCATGTATGTATTATCATGTATCTCTCCCCCCGCTCCAACGGGGTACATATTTGGGGCTCTTGAGGTATTCTCAATAATTTATTAGCTCTAATTGAAGTATGTTTGGCCCCCCTTTCTCTCCTGTGTTGGACGGAACCGTCGGTAATAAACAACAATACCTGAGAAAGCACAAGCGATTTGAATTATGTCGCCACTGGCACTATTTCCTTTTATGGTTTGAAGCCAATCAGAAGCAGCATTCTTCAGCTATTGCATGGAAACCAATATATTAAAAAAAGGGTTTTGGTTTAAAAAACTCTATCAATGAAAGTTTGATGCTATGGGGCAAGGCATTGTTAAAATTATTGTTACAACCCCAAGATTCCAAGTGTTTTTAATCTGTTAGTAACTGTCAAATTTCTTTCTAAATAGACGGAATTTTGGGTCCTATTCTGCTCGTAAAACCAAAACCATTCTCGGGGAAAAGGTTAAAACTGAAGTTATATTTAATGTGATTTAACGGTTAAAAAATACTACACTATTTTACACACAAAACTGGTAAATGTGCATCTACCTACTTAAGCAACACTGTCTTCTTGTTAGTGGTCTGCACCATGGTTTTAAAGTTTGTAGTCGACCAAACCTGGCTGTGTGAGGGTTATCGGAAGAACTCCAGTGTAAGAGTGATCACGGGGAAAAAGTGCATCACATTAGTTATTTTTAAAATAATTTAAAATTTTTAAGGAGGGGGGAACCCCTGGAAGGCCTCGATCAGATGAAAAAGTTCCAGCTGGGGTCATCATATGAAAAGACCCACGTCAAAAACACTTTTTTCCGGCAAACCTTACCTAACTTAACCTAACTAGTTGCTTGAACCGTCCACTCAATACAGTAAACCCCAAAAGAAGATTTGAAGCCAATCTGATGAATCGTTCTCAAGTCATAAACGAAAGTTTAGAGGAAAAAAAAAGAATCGGGCAACCACTTAAATACCCCCCCCTTGGGGGGGACCTAAGGGGAAAAAAGAATTAAAATAAATTGCAGAATACTGGGGTTGGAATTCATGGCGAGTTCTAAACCCCCCGGGAGCGTGTTGTCCGCTGGGGCCCTGCTGCCATATAAAAGGGGTTTAAAAACTCTTCAGCACCTTCAAATATAAGGACGTCAGTAATAGATTTTGTCTTCATCAGGGGGAACCCAAAAAATTTCCCCTAGGCAGTTCTGATCAAAACCCGACTACGACACAATGCGTGCAGTGAGCACCAACAGCCTGACTAACTAGGTCGTCCACCAGGAGGCCTGGGAGGGGTTTGGCCCCCCGGTCTATCATGGAAGAAAACATCACCCCGGTGAACAAGTTAACTGTTCTTTTTTCGTCTCAACACACTCTTTCCTTTGCCAGAAAACCCCCCAGCCTTCTATCTCACCTCCAAAAAAACTCCTTCACCCCCCTTTCTTTCCCCCTTACCACCCCCTTCCCCCCCCACCCCTTCCCCCCCCCACCCCTTCCCCCCCCCACCCCCCTTTCCCCCACTCACTACTCTTCAGAGGGAGGAAGAAAGAGGGGGCTGTCAGAAACAGTAAGACCTCCGCCATCTCCATTTTCACGTCAATTTGGGAGACACTTCAGCAAACCAACAAGATGTTCCCGGAAAGGAAGAGGAAGAGGGAAGGAAGATGAATATGAAAGGAAAGGAAGATGAATATGAAGACACGACAATGGTCCCCGGGAAAGAGCGAAACGTCGTCATAGTGCACTTAAGACAGACCCAAGACCTAACAAATGCTAGTGGGTCCAACTGAAGGTTAATAATAATGAACGAGAAAGTTGTAAGTATTCTCTCATCCAGGAATGTTAACTTTTAAAAAGCCAGCGGAAGCTGATGGTCTTATGGGTTTAGCGCATAAATTTTTTTGGAGTTCCCGGGTTTAAAAAAAGTAGTACGTTAATTTGAAATTCACTGTCAGAAACCCCTAAGTCCGTACAGGTGAGAGACAGCCCGGGGACACAGGAGCAAGCAGGGTTAGGTTAGGGGGGGTTTGTCAGGAAACAGGACAAGTTTTCCCCTGAGGGGGGTTTGGGGGTCATATGATGACTCGCCGCGGGAAAATTTTTTTGGCATCTGCCCGGCCTTCCACTGGCTTACCTGTCCCCCCCCTTTAAAAAAATTTGGTTATAATTATAACCATTAGAAATGTATCAACTAAAGGGTAGGCTTTCTACAGACTTCCTCCGTATGAGTGGGGTCAAACCTACTTTTCAGCCTTTAAAACCCTTTGACGGGTTTGGGGGTTTTTTTCCACTTCCCCAGCCCTGATCAGTGAAATTAAAAGGCTGCTGGAGTCTTAACCTTAAGACTCTGGTAATCTTGTGAGTAAGCAACCAACCAGCTCTGATAGTCGACCACTGCCACAAACAATAATGTTAAAAAATTACCCCAAGAAATTTTTTGGGTATCTGTATTGCGGAAACTTGGGGGGTTATAAAACACTTTTCAAAAAAAAGAAAGTGGTGAAGATCGGGAGGAGTTTGAGGTAATCAGTCCATCAGTCTTTTCAAGAGTGACGGACTGTTTCCCCCAAAATTTCCTTCTGATCTTTACCATTTTTTTTTGTTTGGGGAACTGATGAACCACTGTCAAGGGGTAAATCGCACCCATCAACACAAAAACTTACCCACCTACTCTTTTAAAAAACCAAGAGCTGTAACTCCCCCCCTGCAACCAAAAAGGGGGAGTACTCAAACACTCAAACTGAAGTACAAACACACAAAAACCCCCCCCTCCACCCCCCACCCACACTCAAGCCCACCAACCCACAACACATTAAAAAAACCACCCTCATCCAACAGTAAAAAAAAAACCACTACCTCCAACCACCACCACCCAACAACCCAAAACCACCACCACCACCCAACTAATAACCCCCCCACCAAAACCCCGAACAACAACACCAACCACCACCAGCACTACTACCACCATCACCACTATTCACTATCACCACTATTACCACTACCACCCCGACCACCTCTCCACAACAACCATCACTAATACTTACCTCTGATGGTATTTCCTCTATCCCCTCACTAACTCCAAAAAAATTTTTTAGATTATAATAATTTTTTCAACAGTATTAAGAGCAGACTCGCCACAAAATGTTTTCTTTTTCAGCTCATCATAATAATAAATAAATTACTTTTATCATCATTAATATTAACAATATTGTTCCTGTTGGGCCCTTTGATGACTACTTTTTTATATATATATATATATATATATATATATATATATATATTATATATATATATATATATATATTATATATATATATATATATATATATATATATATATATATATTTTTTATATATATATATATATATTTTTATATATATATATATATATATATATACTATATAATATAAAATTTTAATATATATATATATATATTATATATACTATATATATATTATAAAATTTTATACTATATATATATACGTATATATATATATATATATATATATATATAATATAACTATAATATATATATATATATATATATATATTATTATTATTATTTTTTATTCAATCGGGCCCATTCCCCCCAAGGCAGGGTGGCCCGAAAAAAAAAAACTTTCATCATCATTCACTCCATCACTGTCTTGCCAGAAGGGTGCTTTACACGTTATAAAACTGCAACATTAACACCCCTCCTTCAGAGTGCCGGCACTGTACTTCCCATCTCCAGAACTCAAGCCGGCCCCGCCGGTTTCCTGAACCCCCTTTATAAATGTTACTTTGCTCACACTCCAACACCCCTCAAGTTTTTCCCCAAAAAGCCTCCATTCACTCCTATCAAATACGCTCACACATGCTTGCTGGAAGTCCAAGCCCTCGCACACAAAATTTTTCCCCTCCCCCAACCTTTTTCCCAGGGCCCCTTTTCCCCCCTTCCCCCCCTACAGATTTATACACCCCGAAGCCCCCTGCCCCTTCCATTCTCCCCTACATGTCCAAACCACCTCAAAACCCCTCCTCAGCTTGGGAAACCTTTTTGGTAATCCCGCACCTCCCCCTAATTTCCAAACCCCGAATTTTTTATTTTTTTCCCCACCACACATTGACCTCAGACATGACATCTCCACTGCCTCCAGCCTTCTCCTCGTTGCAACATTCATCACCCCCGCTTCACACCCATATAAGAGCGTTGGTATCTTTTCTCTCATACATTCCCCCCCTTTTCTTCCATGGACAAGGTTCTTTTTTTCCACAGACTCCCCAAATCCACCACCCTTTTTCCCCCCCTCCCCAAATTTATGATTCACCTCATCCTTCATAGATTTTATATTTATTAAAAAAATATATATATATATATATATATATATATATATATATATATATATATATATATACTATATAATATATAATATAAAATATATATATATATATATATATATATATATATATATATTATATATATATATTTTTTTATATATATTAATATAATAAAAAATATATAATATCTTTTTTAATATATACTTAAATATATATATATATAATATATATATATATATGTCGTGCCGGGGGAAAAATTTGGGTTTTGGCTTAAATAGCAACGCTCTTCTTGCTTAAGACAAGGAAAATTTTTTGGGGGAAAAACCAAAAAATCTTTCCCCGAACCTAACGAAAAAATATATTTCATTGTGTTTGTTTTTTTATTAAATTATTGAAAAATATCTAAAATATATTTGGGGGTTTGGGCAAAAATTAAATTCCTTGTTATAATAAGGTTAGGTGGGTTTTTTAAAGTTTCTTTTGGTACAAAAAAAAAATTTTTTTTTCATTAACATAAAAAGAAAAAATATATTTTTAAAACGTATAACGAAAATTTTAGAAAGGATTTAAATTTTTTAAAGAGTTCTTGCTAATTAAGTTTTACCCAATCGGCACGACATATATACTATATAATATATATATATATATACTATATAATATATATATATATATATACTATATAATATATATATATATATATATACTATAAAAATATATATATATACTATATAATATATATAATATATATATATATATACTATATAATATATATATATAATATATATTAAATATATATATTTAATATATACTATATAATATATATATATAATATATACTATATAATATATATATATATATTATATAGTATATTATATAGTATATTATATATTATAAAAATATATTATATACATGTATATATATATATATATATATATATATATATATATATATTATTTTATATATATTATATAGTATATATTATATAGTTATTATAGTATATTTTTATAGTATATATTTAGTATATATTATATATATATATATATATATATATATAATATATATATATATATATAAAATATATATATATATATATATATATATATATATATATATACGTATATATATATATACGTATATATATATATATATATATATATATATATATATATATATATATATATATATATATATATATATATATTAGTGGAAGAAAATTTTTTTTAATTAACTCTTTTCCCACTAATCCATCTTTACCTTATATGTATGGATTAATTAAAACACACAAACCTGGTAATCCTGTTAGACCAATTATTAGCTCCATGGGTTTAAAATTTCTTATAAACTTTCTAAATGGCTTGTTGATATTTTGACCCAAAATTGTTGGAAAATTTTAATTTAAAGGGGTTAAAAACAACTTAGATTTGGTTGATAAATTAAGCACCTTGACTGTTTAAATTACCTTGGTTTTTTTGATGTTACCTCCTTTTTTAAAAAAATTCCCCATTTAAAAGATTTACTAAAGTTCTTATGGGGAAAAACGGTTAATTTTTGATTTACCATTGCCAGTTCCTACTATCTTTAAAATTTTATTAAACTTTGTATTGTTGACCCCAAAATTTGTATTTAATGAGGTTTTTTAAAGAAGTTTGGTAGGGAAAAGGGGAAATTTTCCCCGTTCTTAGTAATTTATATTTTGGAATTTTTTTCCCAAAATTGCTTAACACAATCCTTCCCAATAGAGCTAAGTGGTATGATATGTTGATGACATTTTTTGCCTTATGCCAAAAAATAGACATAAACCATTTCCTTGTTAAATTAAATAGTATTCTATAAATTTTACTGTTGAATTTAAAAAAATAACTCATTGCCCTTCCTAGATATTTTTATTATTAAGGGTAACATTGTTTTTTAAAATTTTAAAAATTTTCAGAAAACCAAAAATAATTTTTTCCAAATTTCACTATTACTCTTCACATCAAGATAGAGTTAAAGTGTGGTTTTTTTTTTCATGTTTTTGAAAATTTTCGATTTGTAGTCCAGATTCCAAAATGAAGAAATCTCTAAAATTTATGAAATAGCTAATGATTTAAAATACCCAAAAAACATAATTGATAAATTTTTTAAAATAGCTAGAAATATTTTTTTTTAAAAACCAAAAAGGGGAAACCAACCCCCATTAACCAAAAAAAATGTTGGCCCCAAAACCCTAAAAAAATTGGTTGATATGCCTTTTTTCTTAAAATTTTAATATCAAAGTTGTTTTAAAAAAAACTTGATACAGTAAAAGACTTTTGATAAAAAACCCCCCAAAAAGCTGACGGATGTCTATAAGATTCCCTGTAAAATATGCGATAAAGTTTTTTTTGGTCAAACTGGTAAAAGTCTTGAACTAAAAATTTAAAAAAACATAAATATAGCATTAGAACTACAAGATTCTAATGCTCTATTTATTCATGTGAAGACTTTCCATCCAATTGATTTTCAAAAAAACGAGAAGGTTGTAAAGCAAGTCCATGGTTGAGAGGAAATATAATAGAATCATGTTTCATTAAAAGCAGTTTTGAAAAATTTTAAAATTTCTTTGGTTTTTTTTAAATTGGATTCATTTATAATTAATAAAATTTTTGGGGAAAAAAATTTTAAAGATAAATTGGACTAATCTTAATTCTTGGGGGAAAGTTTCAGGTCCTTTCTTATGTTCCTCTTCACAGAGTCGTGAGATGTTTGTACTGTGAGGTGTTGTCTTTGTTAGTGTGATGTGACTGTGAGGTGTATTCTGCCTCTTTATGCCTTTTCTCACGTTTCCTTTTTTTGTTCCTTTTTTAATGTGAGTAGTCACGAAAGGCTTGGAATTCTTCTATTTGTTCATAGTGGTTTTTTTGCATATTTTGATATCACCTTTTACTGTGATCTTTTTATATATATATATATATATATATATATATATATATATATATATATATATATATATATATATATATATATATATATATATATAATCACACATACACTAATATTATCTGTAATTATTTTTTTTTTTTGAAGTATTAGTTACTGTAATATAATTTAATATTAAAAAAACTGTAAAAAAATATTATTTTAAAATTTTGAGCATTTTATAACTGGTGTTTTTTGTCTCAAAATAATGGCCCCCCAGGACCTCTCTCGACCAACCTCCTCCTCTTCAAAAAAAAACAGCAATCACAACTATTAACAGAGAAAAAAATTTAATAAGTGCGTGGTAATTTTTAAATACAACATTAGTGAATGTAAGTGCAAGATTTTTTTGTAGAGATTGTAAGGGGGATAGTGATTGTAAGTACGAGATTTGGAAGTGTATGGGGGTTGTAAGTACGAGATTGTAAGTGTATAGTGATTTTAGTCATTATTGTAAGTGCATACTGATTATAAGTACAAGGTTATAGGTGTGTATTGATTGGGAAAATTTTAAGGATGTAGTGATTGCTGGACTAAGTTTACAAATGGGAGTAGTGGTTGGCAGCCTGGCCTGGGGTAGTGGCTGGCAGCCTGGTCGGGGTAGGTGGGGCAGCCTTGTCTGGGAGTTGGCTGGCAGCCTTGTCTGGGAGTAGTGGCTGGCAGCCTTTTGGGAGTAGTGGCTGGCAGCCTTTTTTGGGAGTAGTGGCTTGGGGGCCTTGTCTGGGAGTAGTGGGGGGGCAGCCCCGGGCCCGGGGAGGGTGGCAGGGGCCGGGAGTAGTGGCTGGCAGCCTGGCCTGGGGTGGGCTCAGCCTGGCCTGGGAGTAGTGGCTGGGGGGCCTGGCCTGGGAGTAGTGGCTGGCAGCCGGGGCCGGGGTAGTGGCTGGCAGCCTGGCCTGGGAGTAGTGGCTGGGGGGCCTGGCCTGGGAGTGGGGGGTGGGCCTGGCCTGGGAGTAGTGGCTGGCAGCCTGGGGCCGGGAGGAGTGGCTGGCAGCCTGGCCCGGGGGAGTGGCTGGCAGCCTGGCCTGGGGTGGGGGGTGGCAGCCTGGCCTGGGAGTAGTGGCTGGGGGGCCTGGTGGGAAAAAGTGGCTGGCAGCCTGGCCGGGAGTAGTGGCTGTCAGCCTTGTCTGGGAGTAGTGGCTGTCAGCCTTGGGGTGGGGGGAGTGGCTGTCAGCCTTTTGGGGGAGTGGCTGTCAGCCCCTTTCTGGGAGTAGTGGCTGTCCCCCCTTGTCTGGGAGTAAATGGCTGCAGCCTTGTCTGGGAGTAGTGGCTGTCAGCCTTGTCTGGGGTAGTGGCTGTCAGCCTTTTTTGGGAGAGGGCCAGCCTTGTCTGAGAGTAGTGGCGTCAGCCTGGTCAGGAGTAGTGGCTGTCAGCCTTGTCTGGGAAGTGACTGGCAGCCTGGTCCCGGGGGAAAAAGGCTGTCAGCCTGGCCCGGGGGAGTGGCTGTCAGCCCCGGGCCCGGGAGTAGTGGCTGTCAGCCTGGCCTGGGAGTAGTGGCTTGCCTGGCCTGGGGTAGTGGGTCAGCCTGGCCTGGGGGGGAGTGGCTGGCAGCCGGCCTGGGAAAAAGTGGCTGGCAGCCTGGCCGGGAGTAGTGGCTGGCAGCCTGGCCTGGGGTAGGGTGGCAGCCTGGCCTGGGGTAGTGGCTGGCAGCCTGGCCCGGGGGTGGCTGGCAGCCTGGCCTGGGGTAGTGGTGGAGCCTGGCCGGGAGTAGTGGCTGGCAGCCTGGCCGGGAAAAAGTGGCTCAGCCTTGTTGGGGGAGTGGTCAGCCTTGCTGGGAGTAGGGCTGTCAGCCTTGCTGGGAGTAGTGGCTGTCAGCCTTGTCTGGGAGTAGTGGCTGTCAGCCTTGTCTGGGGATTTCAGCCTTTCTGGGAGTAGTGGCTGTCAGCCTTGTTGGGGGGGGGCTGTCAGCCTTTGGGGGTAGTGGCTGTCAGCCTTGTTGGGGGAGTGGCTGTAGCCTTGTCCCAAAAAATTTTGGTGTCAACCTGGGGGGAGTAGTGGCTGTCAGCCTTGTCTGGGGGGAGTGCTGGCAGCCTGGTCTGGGAAGGGGTGCAGCCGGCCTGGGAGTAGTGGCTGTCAGCCTGGCCGGGAGTAGTGGTTCAGCCTGGCCTGGGAGTAGTGGCTGCAGCCCGGCCGGGGGAGTGGTCAGCCTGGCCTGGGAGTATGGTCAGCCCGGCCGGGAGTAGTGGCTGGCAGCCTGGGCCCGGGGTAGGGCTGCAGCCTGGCCTGGGGTAGGGGTGGCAGCCTGGCCGGGGTAGTGGCTGGCAGCCGGCCTGGGAGGTGGTGGCAGCCTGGCCTGGGGTGTGGTGGCAGCCTGGGCCCGGGGAGTGGCTGGCAGCCGGGCTGGGAAGTGGCGCAGCCTGGCTGGGGTAGTGGTCAGCCTGGCCCGGGAGTAGTGGCGCAGCCTGGCTGGGAGTAGTGGCTGCAGCCTTGCTGGGAGGGGCTGCAGCCTTGCTGGGGAGTGGCTTCAGCCTTTCGGGGGAATTGCAGCCTTGTCTGGGGGTAGTGGCTTCAGCCTTGCTGGGAGAGTGGTTCAGCCCTTTTGGGTGTGGCTGTTGCCTTTCTGGGGGTTCTTCAGCCTTTCTGGAGTATCTTCAGCCTTTCTATATGGCTCACCTTCTGGGAAGTGGCTGGAGCCTGTGGGGTAGTGGCTTCAGCCGGCCTAATATTTGGGTCAGCCCGGCCTGGGGTAGTCTCACCTGGCCTGAGTAGTGGCTGGCCCTGGCCTGGGATAGTGGCTTTCGCCTGGCCTGGGAGTAGTGGCTGGCAGCCTGGCCTGGGAGGGGGCTGGCAGCCTGGCCTGGGAGTAGTGGCTGGCAGCCGGTTTTCGGGAGTAGTGGCTGGCAGCCTGGTCTGGGAGTAGTGGCATTCCCCATTGCAAAACTTGACAATGGTTCAGAACCGACCGAAATGTTATAAAAAAAGTTCTTTAAAATGCGAACGTTTCGTGACTTGTTGCATCATCTCATCACATGACTTTTCTTCCAGTTCCCTTTCCCACTGCAATGCATTCAGTTATTCATCTCTTCCAAGTTCCCTCTTCTAAACTCTCACTACCAGCCCCTTTTATTTCCATTTTCCCTTCTACTTTTTTTTTCCCCAAGAAGATATTCAAAGTTTAGTACTGTATGGTTACTAATACCCAGGAGAGCTCTGATATTGGGGGCTATCTCTCTCTTTGTCGTGTCCTTAACATGCTAACAGAGTTTTCCCTAATTACCTCTATCAACTGAACCTACCATGTATCTGGTCCAATTTGGGTCCCAGTTCTCCCAATCTATTTCTTTGAAGAAATCATCAATGATAAGTTTTTTTGTATCAGCCCTGCCTGCCCTCCTTGCTGCTTGTGTATCATGTCAACTATTGCTTTTTTGCTGCCTTATTCCTGTCCTGGTCTTGTACTGCTAGCTGAAGGCTTGTGTATAAGCCACACTCGTGCCTTGGCCCTTTTTAGTCTTAATTGTACCCGCTATGTAATTATTTGCCTCGTGTCGTGGGTTGGGGGGGGGGGCGTTGCCCCAAAAACCCCCCGGGGAAGTAGACTCCTTCAGGGGGGTAGACCCTCCAGGTATATCCGTTTATCTCTGTAAAATTTTTAAAACCAATGATTTCTGTGCCATCTGAATAATTAGGTTTTCTCTGTGATTTGTGTGTGTGTGTGTGTGTGTGTGTGTGTGTGTGTGTGGGTGGCGCGGGGTGTGTGTTTATTTGGGGCGTGTGCGCGGGCGCGCTTTATTTGCGTGCGCGTACGTGCGCCCTCAAGATACAGTCTTCATGGCAGACACTTCGGGAAAGTGTGAGCACCCAACCTCCCCAATTTCCCCCCCTCCTCCCTGTTCTTTCTATCCCTCTCCCCCCCCCCTTTTCTTTCCCCCCCCCCTTTTGTTCATCCCCTCTATTTGTTATCACTAGTGCCTCATCTACTCACTCCTCTTCTCCAGGTCTAAGTAATTATCTTCCTCACAACCGGGCCCCCCTGTTTTCTCCCCACTTATCTGCCAGTGTCAGGCCTCCTCCTCCTCCTCCATTCTCCCACCTCTGTTGCTTCTTCTTCTTTTTTTTCCCCCCTTTGTCTTCTTCCTCTTCCTTTTCCCCCCGCTAAACTGAGGAGTGATATAATATGATAACCCGCTTACGTTTCCGACACGATCAATCCTCTTTCCTCCTCCTCCTCCTCTTCCCCCCCCCCTCATCTTCCTCCCTCTTTATTTCCCCCTCATTTTCCTCTTCCCTCCTTTTCCCTTTTTTTTTCCCCCTTCATAACGTTTTTTAAACTTCCTTACATCTTCCTTTTTTGGACTATCCTGAAATAACCGGGGGGGTTTTACGGGGGTCAACGCCCCCGGGCCCCGGCCCCCGGGGACCGGCCCTTTTCGCTGGATAACCCAGAATTAACCAGACTGATACTGATGGACGCACGCTTAAAAAGGTACAGGAACTCACTGGGAAAACTAACAATGTTTTTTTTGAAGACAACATGGGATCTGTTGGAATTTCCCCATGTATGAGGGAAATTTTTTGAAACGTCTTGGTCCCCTTACACTTATTTTTGTTATCTCTTTAGTGTATTCATGGCACCCTGGCATGAGTACTGTGCAAATCTGCTGCGACTCTTGCTCTCTGAGTGGTTTCAGTGTTCAGATGTAGAACCAATTCCTATAGAATTTTCCAGGTGTATATTATGATGCATCTTTATCGCCCCGGGGTTCCAAGGAAACAGGTTAAGGGGGGTTAAAAAAATTTCCCCGTAATTTAGAAGCTTAACTAAACTTATACGTGAAAAAAGGTTTTTCTGTATGTTCTCTAGATCTGAAATTTCTTCTGCCTTTAGTGAGGCTGTTAGTGTACAGTAATATTCCAGGCTAGGTAGAACAAGTGACTTAAAGAGGATCATCAATGGTTTCATCTCTTGATTTGAAGGTTCTCGTTATCCATCTGATCATTCTCGTAGTGAAATTAAGACACATGTGCAACATCTGGATATCTTTATTGTAGACGTTTCGCCCCCCAGTGGCTTTATCAATACAAATTCTAGGACATAATATGAAGATAGAAAAACCCATATACAGAAGATGAGGTAATAAACCCTCAACCTTGGAGTTGGGGGAAGAGCACCGTAGTTTGGGGGTTTTGGAGCAGAGGCAAGGAGACTGGCGCTTATAAAAGTAACGTAAAGGGGGGGGAGACATTCTCGTAGTTCTGATAGTGATACTGATAACACTCTTGGGAAAAGTTTCACACCCAGTGTCTTCGTCAGTCCAAAAAAGAAGCCACTGGCTGGAAAAAGTTAACTAAAAAAATTTACAATGTTGCAAAAATGTCTTGAACTTGTAGTTTTTTTAAAACATTTACATTAAAATAACACTTTTAGTCCTTCACGTTATTTTGGGTTTCTACTTAGGGTTAAAAAACAAAAAAAAACTTTAATACCATAGTGTTGTGGGGACCCACGGGGAAAACTGTTTATATCCGCTTGCTGATCCCCCTTTCTCCCAGGGGGGACAGCCATGTAAATTCTAGCATCGTCAGAAAAAGGGTGACAGTGTGCTATGGGGTTAGGGGCCCGATCTGTCAGGTAATTGTTAACCATTTTCTTTTTCTTTTTTTTTCCTCTTCACTTTCTTAACTCTCCCCGCCTCTTATTTATTCTATTTTTCCCCCTTCTTCTGCTATCAATATTCCTCCCCTTCCCTCCTCCATTTCCCTTTTTTTCCCCCCTCCTCCATCCCCTTTCCACCTCCTTCCCCCATCCCTTCTTCCCCTCCTTCCTCCATCCCTTCTTCTCTCCCTTTTTCCTCCATCCCTTCTTCTCTTACCCTCTTTCCCCCCACCCCTTTTTCTCTCTCTCCTCTTTCCTCCATCCCTTTTTCTCTCTCCCTTTTTCCCCCATCCCTTTCTTTTTCCTCCCCCTTCCCCCCTTTTCCCCCTTTTCCCTTCTTCTCTCCCCCTTTCCTCCATTTCTTCTCTCCCCCGCTTTCCTCCATCCCTTCTTCTCTCTCTCTCCCCGCTTTCCTCCATCCCTTCTTCTCTCTCCCCCCTTTTCCCCTCCTCCCTTCTTCTCTCTCTCTCTCTCTCTCTCTCTCTCTTTTTTTCCTCCCCCCCTTCTTCACCACCTTCCTCCCCCCCCCCTTCTCTCACCTCCCCCCCTCTTCTCTCACCTCCTTTCTCCCCCCCCCTTTCTCTCACCCCTTTCTCCCCCCCTTCTTCTCTCTCCCCTTTCCCCCTCCATCCCTTCTTCTCTCTCCCTCTTTCCTCCATCCCTTCTTCTCTCTCTCCTCTTTCCTCCACCCTTTTTCTCTCTCCTTTTCCCCCTCCATCCCTTCTCCCCCCACCTTCCTCCACCCCTTTTTTTCTCTCACCACCTTCCTCCCCCCCCCTTCTCTCACCTCCATCCCCTCTTCTCTCACCTCCTTCCTCCATCCCCTCTTCTCTCTCCCCCTTCCTCCACCTTTTCTTCTCTCTCCTCCTTCCTCCATCCCTTCTTCTCTCTCCTTTCCTCCATCCCTTCTTCTCTCCCCTTTTTTCCTCCATCCCTTCTTCTCTCTCCCTTTTTCCCCCCACCCTTTTTCTCTCTCCTCTTTCCTCCATCCCTTCTTCTCCTCTTTCCCCATCCATCCCTTCTTCTCCTTTTTTCCTCCCCCCCCTTCTTCTCTCTCTCCTTTTTCCCCCCCTCCTTTCTCTCTTTTCCTCCACCCTTCTTCTCCCCCTTTCATCCATCCCTTCTTCTCTCTCCCTCTTTCATCCACCCCTTTTTTCTCTCTCTCCTCTTTCATCCATCCCTTCTTCTCTCCCCTTTCATCCACCCTTTTCTCTCTCTCTCCCCTTTTTTCATCCATCCCTTCTTCTCTCTCCCCCCTTTTCATCCATCCCTTCTTTCTCCCCCTTTTCATCCATCCCTTCTTCTCTCTCCTTTTTCCCCCATCCCTTCTTCTCTCTCCCTCTTTCATCCATCCCTTCTTCTCTCCTCTTTCATCCATCCCTTCTTCTCTCCTCTTCCCTCCACCCCTTTTTTCTCTCCCCCCTTTTTCCTCCATCCCTTCTTCTCTCTCTTTCCCTCCCCCCCTTCTTCTCTCTCTCTCTCCTTTCCCTCCATCCCTTCTCTCTCTCTCCCTCTTTCCTCCACCCTTTCTCTTCCCCCTCTTTCCTCCATCCCTTCTTCTCTCTCTCTCCTCTTTCCTCCCCCCCTTCTTCTCTCTCCCCCCTTTTCCTCCATCCCTTTTCCCCTCTCCCCTTTTTTCCTCCATCCCTTTTTCTCTCTCTCTCCCTTTCCTCCCCCCCTTCTTCTCCTCTCCTCTTTCCTCCCCCCCTTCTTCTCCTCCCTTTCCCTTTCCCCCTTCTTTTCTCCCCCTTCCCCCCCCTTTCTCTCCCTTTTCACCCCCTTTTTTCCCCTCCCCTCCCCCCTTTTCTCTCCCCCCCCTTCCTCCTTTCCCTTTTTTTTTCTCACCTCCTTCCTCCATTCCTTCTTCCCCACCCCTTTCCCCCTCCATTCCTTCCCCACCTCCTTCCTCCTTCCTTCCCCTTCTCTCCTCCTTCCTCCACCCTTTTTCTTCTCTCACCTCCTTCCATCCTCTTCCATTCCCCCTTCTCTGGTGCCCCCTTTTATTTCCAATTTTTAATCCCCCCCCCACGGCCGAGTCGGTAAAGCATCTGACTCTGTAAAAAAAAAGAACAGGGTTCGGCCCCCTCGTCAACCTTTTTTATTATTTCCCAAATTTAATGTGAAGAGTACTAGAGACAACCAGATGGCAATGGAGGGGAAAACGACAGTGCTTAACAATGAAATTAGAAAATGCTGCTTACTATGGCACCACATTACAATTTGGCACTGCTGAGGTCAATGTTAATTCACTCAGTGCCAAGCAAAAGGAACCTGGGCCACAGTGGCAACACCAGCAGCTGGCAAGCTACCTGTGACCGCTTTCAAGGGGGGTTAGCGGCCTGATCAACCTGCCTGATTCTGCTGGGGGCCTGCAGGCTCCAAAGCCTGGTTGATCAGGCAACTGTAACTGCTGGTGGTGCAGTTTTCCCGAAATATTTTTTTTGGGAATGTGTGGGGGTTTGACACTATGGCAAGGCACCAGTGTATGGCAACTCACCATTCGAAACTATGGCGAAACAAGAAATATGACAACTCGTGGCACTGTTAAAACTGATGCAACAAAGGCACAATACCGTGACTGCCAAACAATCCCCCCAGAGGAGAGGGGCACCCCCACGTTTTGGTTTTAATTTTTGGCCATTTACAAAGTTACCTTTGTAAATGGTCCCAAGTAAAAAAAACGTTTAACTCCTCCCCTGCGGGTTTTTTGGGGGAAAAATAATGGCACTATGACGGGGGATGGCACTATTAAAACATCTTAATGACCTAGAAACAAGTTTGACCTAGAAGGCAACTTGACGACCCCGAAAACTTGACGACCCAGAAGGCAACTTGACGACCCAGAAAAGGAACTTGACGACCCAGAAGGCAAACGACCCAGAAGGCAACTTGACGACCCAGAAAAGGAACTTGACGACCCCCAAGGGGAAATTGACGACCCCAAGGCAACTTTTCACCCAGAAAAGGAACATGACGACCCAGAAAAGGAACTTGACCAACCCAGAAGGCAACTTGACGACCCGGGGAAAACCCCTTACGACCCAGAAGGCAACTTGACGACCCAGAAACAACTTCCCCCCCCGAAGGCAACTTGACGGCCCAGAAGGCAACGGGGGGGAACCCAGAAGGCAACGGGGGACCCAGAAGGCAACGCGACCCAGAAAAAGGAAATTTTTCGACCCAGAAGGCAACCGGACGGCCCCCAAAAGGAACTTGACGACCCAGAAGGCAAATTTTTCGACCCCCAAGGCAACTTGACGACCCAGAAGGCAACCTTTTTGACCCAGAAGGCAACGACGACCCCGAAGGCAACTTGACGACCCCGAAGGCAACTTGACGACCCCGAAGGCAACTTGACACCTCGAAGGCAACCGGGCCCCCCTCGAAGGCAACTTGACGACCTCGAAGGCAACTTGACGACCCCCAAGGCAACTTGACGACCTCGAAGGCAACTTGGCCTTTTAAAGGGAACTTTACGACCTCGAAGGCAACTTGACGACCTCGAAGGCAACTTGACGACCCCGAAGGCCCTTTACGACCTCGAAGGCAACGACGACCTCGAAGGCAACTTGGGCGACCTCGAAGGCAACTTTACGCCCCCGGGAAAGGGAACTTGACGCCCCCCAACTTTACGCCCTCGAAAGGGAACTTTATGCCCTCGAAGGCAAAATTTGATGCCCTCGAAGGCAACGATGCCCTCGAAGGGAACTTGATGCCCTCGAAGGCAACTTGATGACCTCGAAGGCAACTTGATGACCCCCGAAGGGAAAAA